>JAATLQ010016055.1:5811-79967 GCA_013421005.1 Heliconius erato x Heliconius himera | reverse complement strand
TGCGGCAGCCATTTTCCAGGCAACCATGTGTTTTAGTGATGACAAAAAAATAAGCTTTAATTTGATATATAATTCATTAAAAAAACACATGAGTGCAAATATTCACATTAAGTAACCTCTTTAAACCAGGCAACCTTGGACTTGCGGCAGACTGAG
Source organism: Heliconius erato x Heliconius himera (assembly GCA_013421005.1). Classification (NCBI taxonomy): domain Eukaryota; kingdom Metazoa; phylum Arthropoda; class Insecta; order Lepidoptera; family Nymphalidae; genus Heliconius; species Heliconius erato x Heliconius himera. The sequence goes on along the minus strand of JAATLQ010016055.1, from coordinate 79,811 downwards.
AGCTGGCAACCATTGTTTTTCCAATTCCTTATGCGATTTTCTTTCAAATGATGTGCGATTCACATAAAAAACATATGAGTGCATTTTTCTCCAAAAACGAGTTACGAAAAACATTAATTAAAGGTGATTGCGGCAGGATTTTTTTGGGCAACCCTAGTGTAATCTATTCTACTATCATGGATCATTCTTAAATATAAGTTTCATTAGAAAATCTAATCCCTACAGTTTTAAGCGATGGGATCTTAGGCCATAAGACTCTGTCTCAAGTTATATTGAACATTATTTTTTTTTATAATTTGCAAATTAAGAATGATACTTAAAACTAAAATGAAACCGGACAAGCGCGAATCGGGCTCATTCACCGAGGGTTCCGTACAAAAATTGGAGGTCAAGTTTTTTCTGAAAATAAGGCTAAACTTAGCCAGAGCCCTTTCATCTGATACTCACTTGAACTAGCGGCTTTAATACCAAATTTTGCCCCCTTTAAGGCTATTATTTTTTAGGATATAGGTCCTCCACACGATACACCACAAATTGATAGTTTTCAGATGTTTTCCTGGTTTGAATTTCAAGTCGATATCTCTAAATTCTAAACCTATTCTATAGGGTTTATAAGGGTTTCTTTTTTCCTTAAAAGGTATGGAATCCTAAAAAATTGTACTATACAAAAAATACGCTTTTGTGAAAATAATATACCTACTTCCTATCTATAGACACCATGCCCCCACGCTATATGAGGTCACCCATGGAGCCTCCAGGGCATTTTTTATTAGTCTTTCGAATTCTTTGTCCTTTCGGCACTGACAGGAACACATGTAGATATATTTTTTACATTGCTATATTTTTTTTTATGTACACAAATTATCACAAATGATGCTTAAGTAAATCAAATTATGAGCTTGAAGTAAATATATTTGGTTTTTTTTCAAACTTTCTAAAGTTCTCTACTTTGATTTTGTACGTGTGTTGTTATTTGTTTTATTTTATTTCCTAAAATATTAGCAGAACTCAACAATGAGCTATGTCTTAATATAAATGTAAGCAAGTGTCTTATAGCTTTGCGGCGTTGAGTTCTGCCACTCAACACCCAATGCCTCCAAAATTCGACAGAAAGAAGGGGAACGGAGCGTCTTAACACTAGGTTCCCTCTGTCTACCCTGTTGTGTGCGGGATACAGCGATTTGATTTGAAGTGTGTTGTATCAAGACTAATGCCTTGAGTTAATTCACGTTATTCTTTAAATACGTTGAAAAAATAAAAATAAATCATAATTTTAACTCATTTTTTATTTTGACACAACTGGCGTACACAATACATTATATAGGTATATATATCAAAATATAAAAATATAAAAAGGTATTAATATAAAAATTCCAAAACACAATGAGTCCTTTATTAATTTCCCTACTAATCCTGATTAAGAAAATCTATATAATCCTTTTCCAATACTTTTAAAGCACTATCAGTTTGTAGTAAATATATTTGTTTTTTCAAATTATCTATGAGGGAACTTTGTTTTTGTGTGTGCGATGTTATTTTTTTTATTTTACCTTCTAAATTTTTTATTATATTAAATTGGGAGGATGACGCATTACGAGCTGAATCACGGAATTCCTGCAATATAAAAAATATACGCAAAATTATAAAAAACTGGACAAGCGAGAGTCGGACTTCCCCAGAGAGGGATCCGTACAAAAATTGGAGATCTCGAGCTTTTTCTGAAGTTCCGGAGCCAAATACTCTTGACAAACAGACAGACTGACAGACGGACAAGAAAGTGATCTTGTGGAGTTTCCTTTTTTCCTCATACGATAAATAATAAAAATAGAAAATATCTTTAAATTATTATTTTTTCAGACAGTGTTTGGAGTGATTGTAAACGCCGAAATATTGTGGATTCTATTCCCATTGTAAGGAATGATTTATTGATAATATATAAATATTTCGACTTCCTTTATAAACGCTGCATTGAATTTCACTATTCATTACCTAGTAACTCTAAAATACAGCAGTAGATGGGGTTGAGATTGTTGATGTTAACTTAACAATAGGTTCCCTCTGTCTACCATGCTGAATGCGGGATACAGTGTGAAGCTTAATTACCTTTTCCGCCATTTTGAAAAGATCTAATTGTTGTTTCAAATTATTAATAGTTTCTTCTTGAGAAGCGCATCTTGCTTCAAGACTTATGTTTTTGGTTTTAATTTGTTTTATGTCCGATGTAAGTCTATCTGTTATACTACGTTGTTCCTTGTAAAGGCGGTCTTTCTCCTAAACACATGCAAACAAACATAAGATTAAAAAAATAACCATTTCATGGCTTCGTTAAAATCTCATGGTGCCTCGTCGAAAAGTAAACCCGATGGTTATGGGTTAGATCCCTACTCGGGCGATATTACTATATTAAAATTATTCTCATTTTATAGTTCTGGTAAGTAAATGGCGGCATGAAGATATGATGAAATACACGATTTTTTTTTTTAAATAGTTATAGTTTTGTACAGTACGGTCGACGAGTCGTGGCTGCCCTGAAGTTAGCTGCGCAATTTAATTTTTTTCTTACTTTAGTTTTGTACCCGAGCGCGAGTGTACAATGCGTCAAAGTTCAGACAATTCTATTTCTAAAAATTGTATTTTAAATTCTGTTATTATGGTTTATTTTAGACCACACTGTGACTGTGGTTTCAAATTCCATTTTTACAAAAAATTCTATATATTATTCAAAATATATATAAATAAGTAAGAAAGACAGGAAAAAAAATACAATAAAAATACTAAAACCTGTTTTCATAAAATTAAAAAAAAACTAGCCCAAATTAGGGTTAACAGTCGGGACCCATTTAATATTAAGTGGGCTCCTGCGTGAAGATTAAATTAGTTGAAAATTGGGTCTCGATTGTTAATCATGCCGCTATGGCTGTAGAGTAAAAAATAGTCTTCATACACTAAGTTTATTAGCAATAACTCCATATTTGGCTTTAGCGTCCGCCGTTTCAGCTGTCATACAATTAGCTTTATTTAATAAATTCATTTTTTCACTTTCTAGTTCGGCCAGTTGAGTCATGTGGTTATCACATTGTTTTATCTGTAACAGAAATATAATTTAGTATGCTTACAAGTTTTTTTAGTTTCACACTGTATCCCGCACATAGCAAGGCGGGCAGAGGAAACCTTAGATCCTAGTGTTAAGACACTCAGTTCCCGTTAAGAGACTTCTGTCTCCACTTTCCGCTGAATTCTGCAGGCATTATATTTTAAGTAGCGGAGATCTACGCTTTGCCTCGTTACTTGTAATATTAAATATTTTCATTTCCTCGAGTGGGAATCGAAACTACAACCTATCGCGTTTACATCCGCACTATTATGACCTCAAAGTACACAAATTACTTACAGCATGCTGTACTTTGTGATGAATTTATGAGATATCACATTTTTTTTTTATCTTCGCTCAATCGCTATCTTCAATGGGACTTAGCTTTACACATTATCGATAACCAGAGAGAGAGCGTAGCGCCAAACGCCAAGGTCTTGGTATATTAGTGTCATTGATATATTGTTTTCGAAGGACCATCGAGGTCTCCTCCTACCTCTATTACCTCTCGCACATACACATATTTCATTTTACCTTTAATTTACCTTTTTCTCAATATTAGACTGTAGTTTGTCTATTTGTTCTTGCATCAATTTCACTTTGGCAGATAGAAACTTACAAACACTTTCTACTGTTATTTTATCTGCAAACAAAAAATTGCTAAATAAACTTATACTATAATAAAAAAATTTAGGACCTGAACCTGCATTATGTAAAATTAAGACTATATTTTTTTTATACCATGGTTGTCAGTTTGATTCTTACTTGTGGAAATTAATTAATAGGGCAGTGTGTGTGGGGAACAGAGTGTCTTAACACTAGTTTCCCCCTGCCTACTCTGCTATATGCAGAATACAGTGTGAAGTTAAAAACAAAACTAACTTTAATCGTTAATAAATATAATAATTACTCATAAGCTATATAGCAACTAAAATAAAAAATCACCTTTCAACAAAGACCGCGGTAACACATTATCCTTGACATTAACCGACACAAACGCATATAAAAACTCTAAATTATCATTATTTTTTTTATTATCAAGTAGAATGCAACAACTGCAATTATGTTTAGGTATTTCAATAAAATTTTCTGGATTATTTCTTATTTCTTTTTCTTTTTTTGCAGTTACTTTTACTTTTTCTGGGGTTGATAGTTTTGTTTCTGGTGTATGGCAATTGTGTTTCAAATTTTGTCTATGTGCTGGGCTTTGCAATAATGGACTTGAAAATTCAGAAAATATATCTTGCTTTTGCTGTAATTAAATTGATTAAATAATTTTATAATTTTATAAGGCACATGTCAAAATATTATAAGATAGTAGATACCTTTTTTATTATTTAATACTTTTTCTAATATTATTTTTGTTTGATAGACAAGTACTATACTTAATTTTTTAGTTAAATTAATAAATTAAAGTAAAGATAGAATTACATAATAATAATATATTATGTGTTGGTGATTAGCATTATAGTATATACATGTAATCTTTAAAAGAATTATTTATCAATGAATCAAATTTTAACAGATTTAAATAATATTTTAATTATAAACAATATACCATGACATTTTCAATTTCCTTCATTAAAGTTTCAGTTTTCTTCTCCAATTGCTTATTTAGCTTTTTAAACTCATTTTCACGTGCTAAAAGGTCAGCTGCATCCATTATTGAAATATTATTTAGATATATTATGTGATATATATTAAAATTACTTTTAAGGCTTATTTTATTTTTAAATAATAGTAATATTTCATTAATTTACAATTCAACTTGATTATAAACGCCAAGTTCTATTAGTGACGGTTGCTATGACTACGAAAATGAAAGAGTCAATACCAAAACTGTATTCAATACGGTACACAGTACAACAAAGATTTACGTACTTTTATTTATAATACTTTTAATAAATAGAGTAAAAATTTTACAAAAATATTTATAATGGAGATAAATAAATGTAGTTTTAATTAATAATTAATTTATTTGTCTTAATTTTGTTAAACGAGCTTGTTGTTGATGTAGGAGTGACGCCATCTTGCTTTGACTTAAGTAAATAAAGACCCTTCAAAAACAGCTGTGCCCTAAGACGTAGAATGTTGACATATCATTTAAATGCCATATGATTCAGATTAGACAAATCTGACATTATTTATTAAAAAACAAATTGAAAAGACATTAAAAATCACCTATGAGCTTTAAATCTTGTATAAATTATCCAAAAAACTGATGAATAATTGAGTTATTTCGTGTTTTTTCGTTCTGCACGAGCGAGTCAGATATATGCGAGAGTGAGATAGCTGTGACGTTTAAATCGATTAACCAATCAGGGACAAGCACAGCCAGCTGACATTTTTTTTAGTTCTTGACTAAAACCTGTGTTGGACGGTCGCCCGACGAAAACAAAATTTTCTGTTTTAAATAATTCATTTTGAACAATATTAAATAAACAGTTAAGTGCAATAATGTATTTAAAGAGGAAACGGCACGAGTATCGCAGTGTTATATTATAGCCCAGGTGATATATTGTGGAGTGAGACGTATAGCTTGCTTAAGGTAATCCCTTTGTTTTAAATCTAACATATGGTTTAGTTTTTACTTCAATTATTATTATTATTTTTAGAAGTATGATGCAACTAAATAACTAAAACGTTTACTTTTAGAAAGTTATCTAATATAATACTATTAAATTGAGAAGCAACCACGTATCATTGATGTTATACGTAAAGGAAAGCTATTTAATTCATCCGGGTTTCATAATTGCTTGTTTATTACGAGGAAATAGTGTACAGTTTCACCCGAAATGTTGCAATTTATTAATTAATTACGGAAAATTACCTAAAAAACTTGATTTTTCTGTCGTGTTTTTTTATTAAAATCAGCTGTTCAAAGGTTTATGAACTCAGGTACATGGTACAATCCCTTTTTTGTTTGGTATAACGGGTCTGTCGGGTATAGAAACGTACATACGCATAATCTTTTCAGGAAAACCAAACGATTTTCAACTTTAGACCTAATAATATAAGTTCCAATAGCTCAGTGTTTAATAAGTGTAAGAAACAAGGGATGGCAGGTCATTTTGTCGATGTTTTCATTTTAAATATTTTTTTGAACAATATTATTATAAAATATGTCGGTAGATCTAAAATTATGAAACTTTTAACTAATGATGATAAACTTACAACAGCCTTGTGGGATTGGAAAGTATCTGACGAAATGGTTATGCGTTCAAAGTCACAAAAGAAAAAGATTATTTCATAACATACGTTGTTATATTTTTACTTAAGTGAAGAACACAGTTTTTTACTAATAAAAGCATCACAATCATACAAAATAGCAGAGACCTAGTGTTAAGACACTCCGTCATTTTTCACGCGTAAAGAATATGGCGGTGGCGGAACTTAACGCCGTCTAGTCTTGAAACCAGAGCGTTAAAACAAAAACAATCCATTCCCCCGAGTGAAAATCGAACCCACGACCATCACGTTTACAATCAGAAGTTTTCTTCTCCATGTAAGTATTATTAAATAATTACAATATTAACGAGCATTGGCAATACAACGGATATTGCGTAGGTACCATGCCAAAGAAAATGAATCGATTTCGTGTCACTAACGTGGCCTTGTGTACCTACACGTGTAGGTTTAATCAATCTGTATAATGTAACTCTACAACCATAGCAGGGTAGGTAGAAAGAACATAGTGTCGAGACACTCCGTTTTCCGCTCAATAAAAGACATACGTACTCGCACATATGTATTTTACTTGATCAGTTCAGGTCGTATGTAAATCAAGTCGTCGTTCGTAACTTGGGTTGAGTGGATTTTAAGACATTAATAATTAAAAATCTATTTTTTTTTCCCGTTACACCTAGTGCTCCCCTATTGTCATGGGCGTATCTCGAGATATTTTTGAGGGGGGCCTGAACTGTAGCTTTGAACATATTTGTTCGTGTGTAGGTCTTTTTTAGGGTTAATTTTTGGTTATTAAATTTTTAAGGGGATGTCATTCGGCTTGGCTTGTCATTGGCTTTCTAAGTCCAGTGGTTTCGACTTTGCGTTGTGCAGTGAGCAGTGATTAGTTGCTCGATAACGGAAGAGTTCTATATAATAGATTTATATTACCACACGCGGGCTCGAAGTCGCTACCATCACGTTTGAATGGAAATGACGCATTCAACATTTTTCATTTAAATTATAAAGTATTGATTATCTATTAAGCTTTGAAAGAAATTTGTGTTAGTAGGGTAAGTTTGAACATATGGTTTACTTTTGTTATGTTTTATTTATTTTGTTGTGACACACTTATAACCAAAATGTATGACTCAATATAAATTTTTGAGGTTTATCTTGTATTAGTTAGAAAAAGTGTAGCGTTGAGTTCCAGCACTTTAGTCTTGAAACTAGGTTCTCTCTGCCTACTCTGCAGAATTGAAGCCATTAAAATGTGAACTTTCTGGCCTGGTTAGAGGCGTTAGGTTCCGCCATGCAATTCTTAGTGTCTCTAAATGGGCACGAGGTGTACGGAATATTGAATAACTAGTTCCAGTGATGACATTAGCTAACGACTTTATGCTGATAGAAAAAGTACTTTAATATAAAAAACCGGTCAAGTGCGAGTTGGTCTCGCCTGTAGAGGGTTCAGTACCAACTTTAAGATTCTAGGTTAACGAGAAGTACAACTTTTAAAAGTTGACAATATCAGTACCTATTATATTGTAAAACAAATAGAAAGAATCTAATGATATATCATTTGTCACCTAATTTTACATAAAAATATACAAAAAAAAAAATATTTTTTAAAATATTTTAATAATATTAGAAAAAGAAATATTTAAAGATTTTAGTTGGCACGGATTAATTCTATTTAAGCAGTTTTTTTTTAATAAATTTAGAATATAAAAAAAAACGATAAGAAGAGTAAAAGACCTTGATTGACCTTCTAAAACAGTGTCGATGATACTGGAGGTAGGTCATGTAAAACATGAGGACATCCCGGCGGGCACGTATGAAAAATTTGATGACAGTGGACGAGGTGAAAGAGGTGTACCTACTTTATAATTATGTTTTTCACTCTCTGCACTCTCTGCTTTAATGCCACAATATACTTATTAATTTTTTTTGTATTTATTACAATTATCTCTAAATAATATAAAATTTTCCTTTAGAAAATGTATTTATTTCATATTTATAACGTTTTTTGCCTCTACAAAAAGTCACAGCTTTTACTGGTTCCAATACAGTACTAATTACATTACTTATCTTATCTATGCCTAATATAGACATAGTAACTTTCCCCTTTTACCGTATATAGCAGAGTAGGCAGAGGGAACCTAGTATTAAGACCGGTATCTTAATACTAGGTCCCCTATACCTACTCTGCTTCCCTCACGCATCATTCAGACATTCCGTGTTGATTGGCGCAATTTAACACCGCGTTCATATAAATAATGATGATATGTATAAGTATTTCCGCGAACAAGCTGCAAGTATTAACATACATACACACATATTTTTTACAATAGGTATATAATGACTAAGAAATACCATTACTCATCTCCATGTGAACTAAAAGTGCAATTCATTCTGTTCTTATAAACCTTTTTGTCTTTACTCATATCCTGTAATTGAAGCCATTGCGTAGTGGGACAACGTGTGTGGGTTCGATTCCGATTAGGAGGAAACCATTTTTTTATTAATACCTGATATTTGAACCAATAAAAATTCAATCAATAAAAGGAAAGCAGTTTAATAACGGTAAGCCGTAACCGTCCAATTTTCATTGAATGCTGAGTGGTGGATCTTAACACCGCGCTGTTTCACTAATAGAGAAATAAATTTTATTGGAACCAACAAGGTGGAGTACCATAGATCGAACGCTTGGAGCTCCGTCTCCTCAGACTACCCTGCTAGAGACGTAGCCAAAAATAACCAAGTGTAAGTAAGACATTAAATTGAAATTGAATTGAATCTTAAAGCCGACGTGGCGTAGGGCTAAAGGTTAAGGCGACGGTCGTAAGGTCGATTGCCAGTCGGGGAATAAAATATTTAATATTTTAATCACGTAGCTCTGGTAAAGACTAACGACGGAACACGCAGCTTTGAGTTCCGCCACTCAACACTCAAAGTCTCTAGAAAAAGCTCTTCGGCGGAAAGTGGGGTAAAGAAGTATCTTAATGGGGAAAGGAGTGTCTTAAAGTTAGGTTCCCAGGTTCCCTCTGCTTCTTTCCAGGTTTTCCTGCCATGTACGGGATACAACGTGAAGCTGGAAAAAAAGACAAATGATCCCACAATCATCACGTTTGCAATCACACAGTTCCTCCGTACAAATACCTTTAAACTAAATTCGTTATCACTAAAAGTAAACGTACTTTAACCATTGTGTTCTTATCAGGATAGAGACGATCTTTGACCCCTTTTGTTTACTACGGATTATTTTTAGCATGATTTTTATATCTTATTTTTATATATGTGCCATTTAACTCGAGTAACCTTTTCTTATTTTTTGTTAGCTTCACGCTGTATCCCGCATATTGCAGAGTAAGGACACTCAGTTCACGCAATTTTCGAGACATGTATGTTGACCTAACGCCTCGATTGGTCTTTAGCAAACCGAAGAGATGAAAATATTTTTTTATTCCCCCGACTGAATATTGAACCTACAACCGCAACGTAACCGGACTAGATACGGTGCCATTGCGCCACGACGTCAGTAACCTTTTCGTTATATTTTTTTTTTATTTTACTTTTAATTCGTTCTACGTTATCTGTATATGAAAAAAAAGGTTTCCTTTTCATAACAAATTGTGGTTTTCGTTATATTTTATGTTATTTCAACACTTTGGATTGTTATTGTATCAAAAGTTAAAAACCATAATGTCATAGCCCTCCTGTATTGCATCACGTGACTTTTATTCACCGCAATGATTCACTGATTGGCTTAACAAGAGTAGAACATTATTTTTTATAGTTATTACGTTGACCTATTTCAAATTACTAAACAAACTTTTATTAAGGCGGAGAGTGGAGAAATATTACAGTAAATAAGAAAAAATTATGTCATACTATACTTTTTAATATATAAAGTATAAACAATGTTAAATAAATTAAAAAAAATCGCTTGATGATAATATATTTTCATTTCCACGGTATTGTAAGACAAAGTGCGGCGTTAAGTTTTGCCAGTCAACAAGCAATGTCTTCTCAATCTCTCTCAATCTTGAATTTGGGAAGATAATGTACAACAGATTGTTTTGACGACACTACACAAGGAAAAAAAATGTTTGTTAGTTTCACGTTATTTACTTTTAAAATTGAACTCGCTACTACTAAATCGTCACACGATGACGTCATTTTATGTTAGTAGACGGCAAAATAACCTGACATGACTGACTGACTCACAAACAAGATTATTGAAGCTAGTCACTCGACTGGTCAAAAGGGCAATGTTTTATAATATACTAATATTTTTAGCTGAAAAATTTGTTTGGTTGAACACGCTAATCTCAGGAACCACTGGATCGATTTGAACATATATGTTTCTAATGGATAGTCCATTTATAGAGTTAGGCTATTGGCTATATTACGCTTATCGTTTCGATGTAACCCACTCACCACTGTACTTGCGGTCAGAGTTGCTATGGACTCTTAGAATGTGTCATATAATATTATTTCATAGCAATTTTTACTTGCCATGCGGGCGAAGCCGCAGTTATAAATGTCAAAATAAGTCCAGTAAGTTTAATGTACTCGATGAAAACCAACAGACTGTTATTTTACCATTCACTATTCATATTCATTGGAATATATCATATATATCTATCGTGGCGCAGGGGCACAAGCGTGTGACTGTAAGCGCTACAGGTTGTGGGATCGATTCCTACTCGGGGAAATGAAATATATAATTAATATTTTCATTTCATCGTTCTGGTACCGAGGCAGAGCGTGGCATTGAGTTTAGTCTCTCAACACGCAATGCCCTCAGAATTCGTCGTAAAGTGGGGGGATCTTAACTACTTCACCAGGTTCGCAGGTTCCGCTAACCACGCTATGTGCAAAATAAATCGTGAAGCTGAAAAAAAGACACGCAATGTCTCGAAAATTTGGCGGTGCATAGATAACTAAATGTCTTAACACTGCACCCTATCTGACCACACTGCTATATGCGGGATACAGCGTGAACCTGCTTTTTTATACATGTTAACGTGTGTAATGTGACCGCAGAGTATTCTCGTTTCTCGATATATATTTATATCGGCATCCCTATTATAATTTTAGCTCGCGACTTGCGTGTTGCGTGTCGAAGCACTTTGCGAGGTCCGTAACCCTAAGGGCTATTTTTTTCTTATACTGATACATTGTTTTTATTTTTGTGTGACTTATGTATATGACGCGATTGTTGAAAGGAAGAAATCTACTTGAGTGTATCTATACTTAGTGGAAATAAACTCAGTTCTTAGCTTTTTTAGTTTCACGCTGTATCATGCACATGACAGGATAGGCAGAGAGAACATGGGAACCTAGTGTTGAGGCGTTCTCTTCCCTCCTGCGCCTCGATGCCTCCGGACGTTTGGACTGATTTAAGATATTGTGGGTTGAATACTGACACTTAACGCCGCATTTTGTATTGACAGAGTAAAAAAAAATGTAGATAATTAGTTTCCCCGAGCAGGAATCGAACCCATATACAACCATCGGTTATATAATCGGACGATGTTCTACTGAACTAAATGGAACGCTTCCGTATCTGAGTGACTGACAGACAATGCACAGGCGAAACCACTGAATTAAGGATGTAGAAATTTGGCATATAGGTAGGTTAGGGAGTAGAAGGGAGGAACAAGGATTTCTCCAAATTTTCACGGGAACGTGGAAAAGTAAGGAACTTATTTTGCGACTACTAGTATATTTGTATATTTTTGCTTCTATAGGTGTATATATTTACTAGACTTTCACGTGTCTCCAACTACAGTGCTCTCCGTATATGTGCTCTTATAGATAAGTCTAAAGAGGTCGCCGTACTTTAAACAATTGATTGTTTAACGTGCCCGTATAAAACGGAATTGTAATTTAACCGACTTGTTAATAATGTAAGTTATTTTATTTTAAAGTATCTGTTCACATTTTTATCGGAAAAGCGGGCAGTCTGTTCTACGTTGTTTAGTTCACCCCATGTTGCCTTTGATCTTTGGTAAAACGCTCGTATGAATGTTATCAGATTGGAACCTATAACTACCCCTAACTGTCACCACAGTGTTCTATTTCAAAATCTATACTTCTATATTAATATTTTCTATACTAATCCCCATACATGTAAATAAAAATAAAGCATTTGTCTGTGATTCTTAAAGAATCACATTTTTACACCAAGTACATATATGTACTACATGATCAAAATAACTAAAGATTTTTTGCGAGCAAAATAAAATAAAATACCAAAAGATTTATATTGTGATTTATTTATTGTATAACGTTGTTAAATAAAAATAATCGTTTTTTTCTTAAATACACTTAAATTCTCTCTTTCGAAAATTGGATGAAGAGTAGAGAACGGAGCGTCGTAACGCTAGGTTCCTAGGCCTATCCTGCTTTATGCGGGATGCATTGTGAAACTGTCACTTTATAATATAACCGAGTTTGTAGTGTACAAAGCAAACATAGGGACAGCTATAGGCTAGAGTTGGGTTCGATTTTATGATTTTAGGTCAATTATTTTGCAGTCATTAACCTTTTCCAGAATATTTACAACCTATGCCCTTAAAAGTCCTTCTAATTTTCATGACCTTCCTAAAGTAAGGTAAATAATCGATATACAATTTCGAAGGTGAATAGAAGTCAATTCTTTAATTATGATTACTTTTGTTATCATGGCTGTTAGCAATACGGTGGCGCGTGGGGAACTGAATACCTTAACACTATGCTCCCTATGCCTATCCTGCTATATGCGGGATACAGCGGGAAGACGAACAGCGGAAGATTTTAACACTAACAGCGTGAAACTAGATTTCATTAATGTCACGAGTATTAACTTCACCCTGCATTCGATACATTTTGTGTTAAGTGGCGGAGCACAACACCGCTAACCTAACCTTCACAGAACACAAGATTGGACTCCAACCCACTAGAATGGGTGATCGAACCTACAACCTACCCGATGACCTCGATACCTATAACGCAAAACCTCAGACACCCCAGGCGTAGGTCATTGAACTTGCAGAGGTCATTGACTAAAACAATATATGTTTTTATATTGAATTATTCTTTAATAGAAATTAAACTTAAACTTTACAATGAAATAAATAATAAATATTACCTATACTATATAGCTATACTATATATTACAATAATTTAATGTTTTCATTTCCTCGCACTGGTAACGAAGCAAAGCGCTGAGTTGAATTTCGCCACTACGTGCAATGTCTTGAAAATTGGACAGTGGGTGGGGAACGGAGTGTCTTAACAATAGGTTCCCTCTGCATGTTCTGCTATATGCGGAGTACAGCGTGAAGCTACAAAAACTAAGTAGATAAATAAAGCAAAATAATTTCTTTTACAGCCGCTATCAAAAACGTGAATTAAATAGCCATAAAAAATTTAACATTACTTAAATACTAATTGACGTTTGAGCGTTATAAAAAACAGTTCATTTTACATAGTGCCAACCAGTCTGCCAAGTTCATATTACGTCATGTATAGAAGTATAGAATATTGTAATGAGATATTGTTTATAATATATATATACGTTGGTAGGCTATCATGACACGTTGGGATGGGTTTTAACGTTAAATGCAACGGTTCTGGACTCGATTTCCATCCGAGGAATGAATTATTTTCATTTCCACGCTCTGTCTTGGACTGTGCGGTAGAACGGAGTGTCTTAACACTAGGTGTCCTCTGTATATCCTACTATGCAGGAAAAGCGTGAAGCTGCTTTGCTTATAATATGCATACATGTTTTTGTTTATGTTGTTGCGCAAGCGCAACTGTCCGTGATCAACCAGTGTAGAATTATATATAAATATTTGTTATTCTTTGCATAGCGCTACATGTTACTTAATACTTATATGAATTATGAAATGACTAGCGACTAAACGCGGCTTCGCCCGCTTTAACCTATTGTTATTTTGTGGCTATGTTATACAAAAGATTTACATAAATTTTAACCTATATATAATTGTAGCCTTCTGATGTTTAAGCTATATTACTGTAAAGTTTCATCTAAATCTGTTCCGTAGTTATTGTGTGAAAGAGAAACAAACACCTATTCTCACAAACTTCTACATCTAGGTATGCTTATAATAAAATCGAAACTGATCTGTGTCCGTACATGGGTGATATCAGAGAAAAAGTGGCATTTTATAACGTAGTAGAACCAAAAACAGTGACTTTTAAGATTTTTGTCTGTTTGTCCGTGCGTTTGTTCACACTAATCTCTAAAATGTTAGCAATTTTTTTTCATTAGTTTCACGCTGTAACTTTCATATAGCAATGTTAAGACACTCCGTTCCCCCACTTTCCGCCGAATTTTCGAGACATTGCATGTTGAGTGGAACGAACTCAACGACGCGCTACATATTTTACGTATTATGTGTAATTTTAAAATGAGTACCCTTAATTCTTCTTTGATATAAAATTAACAACTTGTTTAAACAGGGAACACAACCCACTACCTACGCTATATATGAAACCTAATGTCCAAAGGTTTCAAAGCCGTGTAAATCTAGAATAACATGTTTATATTTAACATTATATTATACAATACTGCATGGTATGGCTTCTATGGTAATTCGAAGGTTAGTTGTTAATGCCATACATACGTACATACATATATAATTTACCGTGCTATATATGAGAGATTATTCGTTCCTTGCTACCATAGCAATGATCGTGGGTTCGACGCCGGGAATGATAAAAAAATAAAAATAAAATCAGCTTCACGCTGTATCCCGCAAACAGCGGGGTAGGCAGAGGGAACCTAGTGTTAAGACACTCCGTTCCCCACTTTCCGCTGAGTTCTGGAGGCATTGCATGTTGAGTGGCGGAACTCAACGCCGCACTTTGCCTCGACATTTGCTGGGAATGATTATAATTTATATTTTTAATATGTTTATTTTTTCGCTCTGATAGATTAACCACGGCGTTGAGTTTCGCGACTATACTTGTAATGTCTTGAAAATGGGGAACGGAGTGTCTTAACACTAGGTTCCCTCTGCCTACCCTGCTGTGTGCGGGTACAGCGTGAAGCTGTCACCTTTCACGACAATAGAATTATTACAAGTGGTTTAAATTCAGGTTTCTCAATTTTTATTATATGGTTACAAGTCGACCTATTAAAAGAGTGTTTAAAAATATTTAATTGACGCCAATACTCTTAAGGAACCGTACTACTTCTGTATGTTTCGATTGTAAAACACAAATTCAAGGTCTTTTTTTATTTATAACGTGACCTTTACACGTGAGGTGTATCGAAAAATACTTTACTTATTTATTTGTTATTGTTTTTAGTTTCACGCTGTATCCTGGTGTATGAAGCAGAGAAAACCTAATGTCAAGACACTCTTGTGTTCGCCACTTAGACACAGACCGAGGCAATGAATATATAAAAAATGCATTCCCCCAAGTGGGAATCGAATTCACTGCAGTCGCGTTAATATATAGGCCTCGAAAATTTATCTATTTATCTATATATATAAAAGGATAAGTACCTCTGAATGACTGAGGTAAGACGCAAACATTTCATTGAACACGTACTTCATGGTTTTTTAAAATTCACTCCTAAGGGTGCAAATAAGCGGGCGAAGCCGCGCGCGCCGTCTAGTATAGTATAAACTGGTCAAACGAGGGTTGGGTTTAACAGGGTTGTGTTTGACACAGTCGTGTCACATTCTAAGTGCCCGAGATATCTTGGGTCGCAGGTACAGTAAATTACATAAAATCGATTGAAGTATTTATTTATTTTCAATACAAGAACTATCTCTCATCTCATCTTCTGTATTCAACTCCACTAGACAATTATTATTTTTAAATTCAAACTTGATTCCATTCCTGAGATTAGACTGATCAACTAAACAAACACTTTACCTTTATAATATTAGTATAGTATATATATATACAATTAGCTTGCCTAGGCCGTTATGGCACGTGCGACTGTAAACGCAACGGTCGTGGATTCGATTCCCATTAGTTGGAATTAATTATTTAATATTTTAATTTCCTCTCTTTTCTCGTTTCTCTCCTATGAAATAAGAATTGAACTTACGACCATCGCAGTCCACACCCTTCCATATGCACTTAAATAGTATTCATTCATCATTGCGCAGCCAGTTCAAATCCGGGGTAAAACGTGAACGTACCTTAGTGTACGAGCAAGGTCACATTATTTTAGTACGCTTTTCGCTTTTTGCGCATTTTTTTTAGGAACACGAGTCTTTGGAAATCCTTTTGTGGAAGACTAGTTGTTATAAACAATTGTTTTTTTAGTTAAAACCCATTTTTATTGTTTCTAATTATTCATAGCTTTGTTTGTTTGCTTCACGCTGTATCTCGCATATAGCAGGGCAAACAGAGGGGACAACCTAGCGTTGAGACACCCCGTTCTCCACGCACCGTGTCTTATTACCTCAGCGAGGCTATTAAAATAATTAGTTCCCTCGACTAGGAATCGAACCTACAAACTACCTTTACAATCAGATTCAAAATTTTAGTACGATATACATTTTTAAAATTAATAATATGAATTAGTGCGAGTATTACGTGTTTTACCTATCAATCAATGTAAGCTGTCCTTTTTTTCTTCACAACATCTCTTGGATGGATATCAAAGTTTGTCTAAATACCGAGAAATATCATTTAAACATATTTATTTTTATTTGCAAGCATCTATTTTCCACGTCGCTACTGATGACAGTGCAATTTTTACCTTTGTAAATATAATTAAATTGGCGTGCAAGAATTTGAATCTACGAACTCCATATACAATGAAAGAACTGGCTATAGAGTGTTCTTTTTTTATCCCGCTTATACCAGGTTACGCAGAGTGAACCCAGTGTCAAGACATTCCGTTCCCTCAACTCAAGACATTACGTATGTAGTGGCGAAGTTCAACGCCGCCCTTTATAATGACGCCTTGAAGGGTTATTTTCGCGTATCCTCAAAATGAAAATAACTAAGTCATTTTTAGTACAACAAAGTACTATAGGAGTTCCGGCGCGGTGTTAATGACCTACTGGGCAACGGTATTGTTGCGGTTTTCAACTTAAAACGTAATATTTTGATAGTCATTCTATGTTTGTGACACGTGAATTGAACCTAGGACAATCTGCAATAGATCTAAAAGACGCTACTAATTTTTTTTCGGGTTTCGATCTCCGCTTGCCGCCTGAAATCGAGACACTGCGTCATGTGTGGCGCAACTAAACGCCGCCTTTTGTAGTAGTCTGTTAAAAGCAATAATGTGGACCACATGTGGTTTAATATAACAATAGATTTCGGCCAACTGGTATCAAGGTGATTCACTCAATCTATTTGTGAATGACCTGATTTCCAATAATCCTTTGTTAAAATGTCGATTATTTTTTAATTAAAAATATTATTTAAAGTATAAATATTAAAGTAATAATACTTTAATTCTTCTTTTAAGAAGCAACAAAAAACACCATGTATAAAAATAGAGAGGTCGTCGTGGCGCATGGGCATTAATTATTTAATTTCTTTGCTGATATAATAACGGCGTTGAGTTACGGCAAAACAGATTTTCTGTGGCTCCCTCTTGTCTAAATGAGGTAATTATTTTCATTACCAGTACAAAGTAAAGAAACGTAGTGTATTCTCACTCTTAGTAGTATGTTCTCATTCACGCTGTATCCTCCCGTATGTAGCGGGGTAGTTTCCGCCGAATTCTGGAGGTAATGCTTTGGCCCGACACCAGATCGAAGATATGAAAATGTTCAATATTTCATTTCCACAAATGGGAATCGAACCCAAAGACTGTGATACAATCACACGTTTGTGCCCCTGTGCCACGATTGGCCTGGCCTCTCTATTCTCTCTGTAGGATATTCTCACTCTTTCTAGTAAAATACATGCATAATGGATTTTCTTAGTGATCATTGAACCCGCGGCATCTGTGATTTATAATATAATAAAATCGTCTGACAAATAAAAGAGTAGTAAAATTTCTTTAACAAATATCACTCAGTGTCTAGACTGCTGCATTACGAGAGTGCATAAGAATTGATGTCCTGATTACTTTTAATTTATTACTTATGCATATTATATGTACGGACTAGGTACATACTTTGACGCCATCGTGGCGCAGTGGGACCACTGACAGACACTTCGGACTGTAAATTTGACGGTAGTGGATTCGATCTCCACTCGGGGGAATGATTATATGTAAATTGACGAAGCGCAGCGTTGAGTTGCAATATCTTAAAAATTCCATAGGAGACGGAGTATCTTAGCATTAGGATTTCCTTCTTTCTACCTACTCAAAAAATGGAATGTGTACACACCACGATTATGTATGTACGTTTTTGTTAATAATTAGAATTGTAATACTTAAATATAACATATGTTTTCTTTTCATTGAGGTATGGAGGAAACTGTTTCCTGTTGTACTATTTTTTTTTATTTTTTATCTTGTATCTTATTATTATTTATTATCAGCAATACTGCTGCTAAGGAGAAGTGCATATTGTCATATTAAAACATGAACAAAATTTTGTAAGGCGACAATTTTATCGATTTTTATTTTTTCTTAGGTAATAACTAATAATGTAAAGATCGGACTATATATGGTGTTCAATTATAATATTTTTATATATGTAATATCTTTTAAATAACTACAATATAGCAGTAGACATTATTTTTAGCGTCACTAGAGTATCATATTTTATAAGTAGAAAATTCTTTTCCATACCCGATACATTTTGAAAAGATTACTTTATTGTTTTTTTTTTCATATAATAATTCCGCCTTTTCTTATGTATTATAAAAATAAATAAAAATATTCTCAATTGTAACCTACAACCATTACTATTCGAAATGCACCAATCATTAAATATCATCAGATTTATGATATATCAATATATTATATTAGCCCCCTACCCCCCGTCTGCCGTCTAGACTAGACTAGACTAGACTAGACTGGCAGGTAGTGCAGGTGCAAGTGTTTATAAACTTTTGTTTAGTTTGATAGTAACCGTCGCGTTGTGCGGACGTCTTCCGCTAAGTTAAATGATTTGATTTCAATACAATTATATATTGATTTAGAATCGATTTTTATGTTATTGCACTTTTTTGCTATAATATTATGTATTTATTGTTTTTTTTTGATAATTATGGAGTTCTAGAGTGTTTTTTAAATATCGTGTTATTTTGACGTGTCTTCGAAATATTTTATAATAATTTTGTTTTTTTTTATTAATTTTATTTTAAATATAACATAAATATTGCATTAATTTTATTTATTTAATATTTCCACACAATTTTTTGTAAAAATTAATTATACAATTTAGATTATTGTTATGACTTAATACTATAACAAGTTATCCTTTTTTACAATTCCCTTTTATCCCATAGCAGGCTAGGCAAAGGAGACTTAGAGTTAAAACACTCCGTTATTAAGTTTTTGCATAATTTTCGACATATTCGGAGTTTAGGATAGTCTACGATTCGTTATAAGAAAAATATATTAATATTAGTTTTTTCATTTATCAAGTCATTGCAATCTTTAAAACAACAGTATTGAACAGGAGTGTTTACAGAACACCAAATAATAATAAATTTCTAACGAAAGATTTAACAAGTCTGAACCTGTCGAGACATGAATTAAATATGAAATTGAATGTAGTTAACTGATAGAATTCATTATGTAAAAGTTATAAGTTAATGAAATTCGTTAAATAGAGGTAAATAATACTTTCTTTTTATATCTAGCATTCGTAATGTAAAGGTACATTTTGTATTGGTTCAAAAAAAATCTTAAGTTGAGGAAATCGTTATATTGAGACTCGTTACATAAAAGTTATTCTGTATAACCTTCATTTAATTATATCATCGCAACTTAAATATTACTGTTAGGCATATCCTAGCGCAGGGCCATAAGCGTGTGACTGTAAAAGCGACATGTTGTGGGTTCGATTCCCACTCTAGGAAAATAAGATATTTATTATATATTCTTTCATAATTAATGTAGTCATGAAATAATCTTTACATATGTTGCGATTACGTTATCAAAGTAATAAAATAAAAATATTATAAAAAAGAAACACCCTCAATATTCTATACTCTCTCAGTATACATAATTTTCTATTTTTTAAAATATAATTTATTATGCATAGTGACTACCTTCTCCATATATCGTTTCAAAGTCCTTGCTATCTACATGGCAGATCTCAACTCCGCAATTTTAAATATTTATAGTCGGCTTTTTTGCTAAATAAATATAACCTAGTGAAGAAAAATTGCAAAATTTTGTACTTTTCGTTATGATTTTACACTGTTTGCTTGACTTAAAAATGCAAGTCAAAATATTCTTTATTCAATTAGGCTATTACAAGCACTTTTGAATAAGTCAAGCTATATAATGATGTCAATACTGTCAGTTCTACGGGAAATGACCACCGGCTCAGTAGGCAGTTCTACTGGCAATAAACTCAAGAGTGGTCCTTTTAAAATGTCATATATATCAGCTTCACGCTGTATCCCGCACACAGCAGGGTAGGCAGAGGGAACCCAGTGTTAAGACACTCCCGTTCCCCACTTTCTGCCGAATTCTGGAGGCATTGCGTGTTGAGTGGCAGAATTCAACGCCGCGCTTAACCTCGACACCAGAGCGAAGAAATGGAAATATAAATTTAAGTAAATATTTCATCTCCTCGAGTGGGGATCGAACTCACAACCAGTCGGTTTTACAGTCACACCTCGTGCCGCTGCGCCACGACCGGCCTCAATATATGTCATATATAAATTATCATATTATTTATATTACACTATCGTCTCCAAAATACTTATAATCATTAAAAATCACATCCCCAAATTAAATTTGAACCCACTATCAAGTTTCCAAGGCGTCTAGATGTCGTCAAACAGCTGACCCTAGTAAATATAGAATAACAATAGTAGTAGAAGTTGTAGTTGTAAAAAAAATACAGTACTCACACATTCGCCGCACGGGGTGGACGTGCGCTTAGTTTTAAAAGTTAAAGTCATTTTTTTAAACAATTCCTTTTCTGTTTATTTGAAAATGATTTACTATTTATTTCTTGTTATAAATCTGTTTTTGTTTACGATTAATAAATTTAAAAGTTGACGCGATGGTTGTAGCAGTAGGTTCAAAACGTGTTCAAGAGGGTAGGCTTGTGTTTAATTATGTGTTTTCTTTATTGTTTCGTGATTAAAGAGAGAGAGAGATAAAAAAAAAGTTTCGCTCTGTATTTCGCATGAAGCAGGATAGGTAGAGAGAGCCCAGTATTGAGACACTCTACTCACCACTTGAGATAAGAAAGTGCTCAAATTATAATGACTAAATCGTTGCAGTCAATTTTACAAAATAAATCATGCTGTATATTTTATCGTGGCGCAGTATCACAGCGTGATTGTAAGCGGGGCGGTTGTAGATTTTATTTTCTCGATCTGGTAACAAGACAAAGTGCGGCGTTGAGTTCCTCTACAATGTTTTTTTTTTAAATTTGTGTGGAAAGCGGGACCTGTATCTGTATCCCGCATATAGCAAGGCATATAGCATTAAGACACTCTGCTCCCCACGCATTGTCAAATTAATCGATGCATGCATTAGATGACAGGACTCAACGCCGCAATTGATATAGCTACCAGAAAGAAGAAATGAAAATATTTTATTTCCTCCCGAGGAAATCGAACCCACAATACAAAATCTACATTTTTATCTAGGATTTCTTTTTTAAAGTGCAACGCACCGAAGTCAATGTATCACACATACTATTAAAGTTTAATCGTCCAATGTAGGCCAAACAGATGTCGATGCTCCATCTTATCTAATACAGATTCATAGATAATTTACATTTATTTTTCGTATATTTCGTATGTTATCGATTTGCGATAGGCTATTAGGCTTCGAAATTATATTATTTTGTTTCGTTTAAAAAATCTCTTTATCTTTTATTATGAAAAGATATACAATAGACATAACAATAAACATGTTTAATATAAGCAATAATATCGGAAATGTAATTTTTTTTAGCCAGTCATGGCGGAGTGGCACACGTATGCGACTGTAAAAGCGAAGGTTGGGGGTTCAATTTCCACTTGAGAAAATGAAATATTTAAGATTTTTATTTTCTCACTCTAGTAACAAGACAGAGCGCGGCGTTGCGTTCTGCCACTCAACACGGTAATGCCTCAAGAATTAAAACTAGCACGGAAGTGTCTTAATGGAAACGGAGTGTCTTGGCACTTGGTTCTTAGGTTGCCTCTGCGTACCCTGCTATGTGCGGGATACAGCGTGAAGAGACATTTTTAACCCATGAAGAGATATTTATTTATTTATTTTTTTTAACTACGTATACATATAAAGACGCTATCATATCATCTACTTTACATACATATATGTGTGATATTGTTATAATTGTATAATATTTACCTATTTCATTATAATGATTTCCACACGACGGAATGTATTGTTTTCATTACTTTACTCTGGTAACTAGACAAAGCGCGGCGTTCTGAAAATAAAGCAGTGCGTGATGTCTTGACATTAAGTTTTTTTTTAATTCATTAGAGAAAAAATCTTTTATTTAATCTTTTTTTCCATTTTCTTTAATATTTTTTATAATAACACGAAGTATATAATTTTTTGTACGTGATATAGCTGTGATATTATTAATTATTATTATTCTAATATAAGAAATAGAGAAGTGGTCAAAATGTTTTGCTTATTCGGACGGAGTAAGTATAAAATTTGTTTTACAAGTTCTAATAGACTGTAAGAGGTCGTCGAGGCGCAGTGGAATAGCGTTTGACTGTAAACACGATGATAACTCATGGTTCAATTCCCTGTCGAGAAAAAGAACTGTTGAATATTTTGTTTTCCATACTTATTGGAAACGAGGCGAAGCGTAGCGTTGTGTTCCGCCACTCAACGTGCAATGCCTTTCGAATTCGGCGGAAATTTGGAAACGGAAGTATTTTAATGGGAATACATCCTGCTATGAGCGTGAAGCTAAAAAACGCTTTGTCAAAACAAAATGCGGCGTTGAACGACATGTATCGATGCCATCGTGGCACAGTGGGACAGCGTGTGACTGTAAATACTATGACCGTGACTTTGATTTCCTTCCTTCTTTAAATATTTATTTTGCTGTGTAGTTTTTTGTATTTATTATTATAACTGTCTATCACAGCTCAAGAGATAAAGCCTGGTAACAGGCGAACAGCGGATTTTAATGGGAGGGACCCTTTTTATTTTACCCTTCGAGCGTGGAACCCTAACAAAATGACATCATATACATATAAATTAAAATTAAAAAATTAAATCAGCTTCACGCTGTATCCTGAGAGAACCTAGTGTTAAGACACTCCGTTCCCTACTTTCCGTAGAGTTCTGGAGCCATTGCGTGTTGAGTGGCGGAACTCAACACCGCGCTTTGCCTCGACACCATAGCGAAGAAATGAAAATATAAATATAAATAAATATTTAATTTCCTCGAGTAGGGATCAAATCCACAACCACTTGATTTTACGGTCACACTTTGTGCCCCTGCGCCCTGCGCCTCATATACATATATACATATATTAAAGCAGATACATAGTATTAATTTATTGAATATGTTTATTTTAATTTATAAGCATCACACGTATATCGTAGCGTCAAGTAGACCAAGTACTTTACTATTTAGGTAATGATTAGACGAATGATAAACTTATTTAAATAAACCAAAGGCTAGTCAGTAATGCTTCCAGAATTCGGTGGAATGTGGGGAACGGAAGTGTCTTAATGGGAACGGAGTGCCTTAACACAGGTTCCTGGTGTTTGTCCTGTTATCTGCGATATACGTAGTGTATCTTAAAACATGTAAATAAATATAGGACAGTGTGTGACTGTAAGCGCTTTGATTACGTGTTTGATTCCAATTCGGGGGAACAAATTCTTTTCACTTCCTCGCTCTGGTAAGGGACAAGGCGCGGCGTTGAGTTCTACGACTCTACAGCATTGCATTCTTTTATCTGCTTACTTACAATATGCGGGATACAACATAAAGCTACGATAATATCTTAAGGTGTTGAGTTTCGCTGCTCAACCCGCAATGCCTCATGAATTTAGCGGCATGTGGAGAACGGAGTGCTTTAACACTAGGTTCCCTCAGCCTACCCTGCATGTAGTATATACTATACGCAGCCTTTCAGTAAAAGGGCAATAACCACTACGGTAGACGAAAAATCGTATTAATGTAAAGGAAAACCCTTTGTCGTCTGTGCGTTGAACCTGTCTAGACTAGACTTAGACTTAGCCCCAGTGGACCCCACTGCGGTGTCTGCTTTCTATTCTATATCCATTTCCTGTTTAATATACGGAACTTTTGATATTCTGAACAAATTGTATTATTATACTAGCGTTTACCTGTGACTTTGTCCGCGTCTTTAAATAGAAATAGTAGAAAAACTAAGAGTTGTGTATGACACATCATTGAGGCCTTGAGGTATCCCTAAGATAACATGAGGACTTATCTACCTAACGTGGTATCATATACATACCCATATATATATCATTCCTTAACAAATACACTGGCCAATTTGCAAAACAAAAGATTTTTTAATTCGAACCAATGGTTTCTGAGATTAGCTTGTTCAACCAGACATACTCTTCAGCTTTATAATATTAGTAAAAACTATAGTTGTGCATGGCAGTAAATGATACGTTAAAGGGCATGCGTGGGCGCAATACGTAACCATTAGGGCGTAGCCGTGTTATTTTTATGATACGTATATTATAGGAAATATACATAGATTATCTAATTTTTCTAGTTATTATTATTATTTGAGTCAAGTCGTAGCGCACAAGCGTGCGACTGTAAACGCGACAGGTTGTGGGTTCAATTGCCATTTGAGAAAATGAAATATTTGATATTTTCATTTCTTCGCTCTGGTAACCAGGCGCGGTGTTGAGTCAACAATTCAATACGCAAGGCCCCAAAATTCTGTGGAAAGTAGAGAATAGAGTATCTTGACACTAGGTTCCGCCTGCCGACCCTGCTATATGCGGGATACAACTGGAAAAAAATATAAAAAAACATAAGAGACCTAATTTCTACATAATGATTAGTGGGAAGGGAACCTGGTGTGAACAATCCGTTTCCTACATTCCGCCTAATTATCAAGACATTACGTGTTGACTGATGGAACTCAATGCCACGCTTCCTATTTTTACCCAGGAGAGGAAATGAAAATAATTCATTTCCTCCGAATGGGAGTCGAATCCACAATCGGCATTTTTACCGACAAAAATTGTGGATCTGTGCCATTATGGCTCCGACTACTGTTTTTAGTTTATCTAATTAGATACATTTTGAAAATAAATTAGGCAAATAAATGAGGCCGGTCGTGGCGCAGAGCCTTAGAGTGTGACTGTAAACGCGTTTGGTTGTGGGTTCGTAGCCCTCTCGAGGAAATGATTTTTATATTTAAATTTATTCCATTCCATTATATTACAACATATTTCCAATTCTTCGCTCTAATGTCGAGGCAAACCGCGGCGTTGAGTTCCGACAATCAGCACGCAATGCTTCCAGAATTCGGCGGGAAGTGGGGAACAGAGTGTCTTAACACTAGGTTCCTTGCTATGTGCGGGATCCAGCGTGAAGCTGATTTCATTTGATTTTGAAAATAAAATAAATCACAAGTTATTTTATTACATGCTAATTGCCGCCCTTAACGTTGTTTACGGACATGACACTTGCCGTATTATTTTCTATATGTCTTTTTAATAGTTTAACGCTGTATCCCGCATACAAGTACACTCACTTTCCGCCCAATTTTCGAGACATTGCATCTTGAGTGGCGAAACTTAACGCCGCGTCCCTCGACTCTGTATCTTAACAAGTTAACCTCGACGGCCTCTAGTTAACAAATATACAGTTTATGTAAAAATAGTAATAATAATACATTTAATATGTAACTCTAATAGTATTTTTTTCTTGTTTCAGGTGAGTGTGAAAATTTCTTTGAAACAAAACAAAAGGCAATCGATGAAAATGATGTAAGTTTAGTTTTTAAGTTTTAAAAAAATATTTATTTAGTAGAAGAAAGTTTATTTAGTACGGTGAGAAGAAATAGCAATATAAATTTAAGCAAATACTTCATTTCTTCGAGTGGGGATGGAACCCACAACCAGTCGCGTATACAGTCACACTTTGTGCCTCTGCGCCACGATTAGCCTCAACTTAAAGCATAACTTACATACATCAATTTATGAATTGAATCAGTGTCTCTCAACATTTACTTCGCTTCCGTGAAGTCGGTTACGGTGACGTCACACACTTTCACTAGAGTCGGCCCAGTTTACTCGCAGTCGCAGAGCACTCCTTAGACTTTGTGCAATTTAAAAAATGTTATGTTTGCTTATTAAGATCGTATACGAATAAGAGAGGCGTACAAGTCTTGGCTGGTGACAGTTCTCGGATGTTCAACGGATTGTCATAATACTAACTTCCCTCTGCCTACCCTGCTGTATGCGGGTTACAGCGTGAAGCTAATAAAAAATGGTATACTGCTATTTGATTTCAGTTTTACTGTATCCCGCACAAGGGTAGGCAGAGGGAACCTAGTGTTACGACACTGCGTTCCCCACCTTCTGCCGAAATTTAAAGGCACTGCGTGTTGAGTGGCGTTTCCAATAACAGCTTATATGGATAGACAGAGAACACCTTCCATAATTAAGAGTTTCTTTTTAAGGAAATTAATAAAATAAAAAATATTCTGTTCCCGAGTGACTGCTAGACGGAGCAGACAAACTCCTGGACCTAGAAAGTTGAAATTTGCAATGTGGAAGGGTTAGAGAGTGTAAACCCCGTTTTCCACCACGCAGAGAAATTAGCGGATAATGATGAAGTGGAATGGACTCCTTTTAAATAAAATAGATTTATATTTCCACTAAAAAAATATTTTTTAATTTTGTAATTACATCGCTCCGGTCCCCAGTTCGATAACTGCCTATCTTTTTGTATATTTTTAATGTATTTGTTATAGGTTTGTGGTAAGTAGGGGAAAAATGACGACTATAGATACCTACCTAGTAATATCAATGTAGTATCAACTCTGACCACATTACCACATTTTGTAATCAATGCGCTTTTATATTGAAATGATGGAAGTATAGGAAGTATTCGTATAAGATATATATTTTTTTGCTTGCTTGCGCTTTACGTTTTATCTCACATATGGCAGGGTAGGCATAGGGAACCTGGGAACTGGGATTAAGACACTTTCCCACTTTCCGCCTATATAAAAAAGATTTTGTTGCAGTTTGATAATTTAAATTCCATAGAAATTGGGAATCGAACCCCATATACACCCTAAAAATCTAATTTTAATACTAAATAGATTGTTTATTCAAAGTTTCAACAGCACGTTTAAATCTAAACAACGTCAGCACTAACTTTCCATTCATGTTGTTTGTAATTAAAAGAGTAACGTTAATCGTACAAGTTGCTTGCTTTTCCTACAGCTGTCGTTTAGGATACAGCGAATATTTTAGTATTTAATTGAAAGGTTGGAGTTCGATTTTTTAAACTTTGCGCATCTTTCGTATATTGGGGAGTGGGTAGAGAAATCATAGTGTGAAGACACTCCTTTTGATAAGACACGCCTAGTGGTAAGACACTCCTTTTCACACGAACCGCCTAATTTTCGAGACATTTTAACGCGTAGCTTTATCTTGTCACTAGTTTTAGGTTTGTGTTGTACGAGTGAGAATCGAAACCAAAACCGTTGCGTTCACAGCCCAACGCTGTGCCGCTGCGCTACGGAGCCTCATCTCCATATATTATTATGAAAATATTTTTTAGAAAGATTCATATTTTGTTAAATAATTCCACGTTTGTCATTACATTGCTATCGGAATTTATACTCTTGAAGTATTGGAATAATAAATTGAAGAACCGCGGCTACTTCACTCTACTAGGCTCTTCTATTCTATTTTTTTAACATTTTTAAATATTATCCCATGCTATTATATTTAATAAATATAAACCCGTGCCTCTTTGAAACCGGTGAAGTGCTCTGACCACTACTAACTCTTACGTTCGTATTTCCTTTCATTACGCCCTATACAATGAAAAATATTTGAAACTTACAACAATATATCTATTTTAGTTCATCACAACGAAACTCCCGCGCATCCAAGATGGCCGACCCTTGTCGAAAGCCCAAACTTATTAATACATAAACACAGATAATGTATTGATAATACGATAACATTTATTAATGAGGCCTGTCGTGGCGCTAGGACATAAGCGTGCGACTGTAAACGCGACAGGTTGTGGGTTCGATTCCAACTCGAGGAAATGAAATATTTAATATTTTCGCTTCGTCGCTCTGGTAACGAGACAGCGCGGCGTTGATTTCAAGTGGAGAAGTTGAGTAAAGTGAAAGTGTAGTAAGACACTCCGTTTACTTCCATGTATTATTGGGAACGGTGTGTCTTAATACTAGGTTCCCTCTGCCTACCTTGGCATGTGCATGTTACAGCGTGAAGCTAAAAAAAAACATTTATCTGTCTGTATCTATCATGATTTTAGACTCTAAAGTGTTAATATCTGTGCCAAGGTTCGTTTGCGTCATATCGAAACCCGTCTAGACCACACGACGCCCGCTGCATACATGGATTTATTTATAATCTATTATTAAACGAGCACGTGTTTTAAAGCGCTGTAGCTGATTTATTGTACATTTCCACTTTAAAAAAAAAGGGACGTGGACGATTGTGGCTTCAAATTCTTTCTGGGGTAAGCCTGGGGTAGTCTTGCTATAATGTTATATGTGGTAGTATTATTACTGTAGATAGAGGGAAGGTAGTGCTAAAACACTCTATTCCCTATCCGAGACACAAATTCTTGTGCACAAATTCTTACGAAAAGCAAAAAGGCCAGTCGTGGCGCAGGGGCACAAAGTGTGACTGTAAAACCGACTGGTTGTGGGTTCGATCCCCACTCGAGAAGATGAAATATTTACTTAAATTTATATTTCAATGTCTTCGCTCTGGTGTGTCTGGTGGAGGCAAAGCGCGGCGTTGAGTTCTGTCACTCAACACGCAATGCCTCCAGAATTCGGCAGAAAGTAGAGAACGGAGTGTCTTAACACTAGGTTTCCTCTGCCTATCCTGCTGTGTGTGGGATATAGCGAGAAGTTACTTTATTTATTTTTATTTAAACACACAATAAAAACTAGTTTTAGTGATATTTCACTATCACGCTGGTCAATAGATACAAAAGATAAATAAAGATAACATTGCATAATTCTATATACATATTAAAATGCAAAGTCCTCGACTGACCCACGGATATAACATTATACCAAAATTAATGATAAATATTTATTAATGAATACCATCCATTAATTGATTCATTAAATCATTATTCATACAAAAAAAATATATATAAGCACAAGAAGTGGCATACTGTTCTGCTTCCTAGCAGCCTAGCAACAGCGTTAACTGTGTCAGAAGGGCTCGGGGGGCCTCTGACGTAGAAGTGCATTCGACGCTTGTGTTGGGTAACAAAATGGCGTATATCTGGTTTACTTTTCGAATTTATACCTTATTTCTTAGAAAATATGGTTTAAAATGTCAATTTCGTGCTGTTTACTAGAGAATCTGTTAATGGAATTTCAGTTTTATGTTCTTAGTAACAGAGTTGTGTTTTTGTTATTGTTTTTTTTTGTAGCTTCTACGCCGTATTCTGTATGTAGCAGGGTAGGCAGAGGGAACCTAGTGTTAAATCACTCCGTTTCTCACTTGTCGCTCTATTATCGAGGTAATGCATTTGAATGGCGCAACTTATAATTAATATTTTATTGAAATTTAGACCCTATTATTTACAAAATATGGTTGAAAATTATAAATTTTGGGCTCCTTTATAGTCAATCTGATAATGAAATTTCAGCTTTATGCTATAAAAAAATAGAGTTGTTTTTTTAATTGTTATCGTCATTTTTGTTTTAGTAAAGGACTGCTAGTTGTTTAGCTTGTTGATCGTGATTATTTTGCTGTTTAATCGAGAGAAAGTAGTGTTGCATCACTACGATATTTTTTAAAATTAGTGTCACGCTTTAAGACGTGAGTCATATATTAAAAATAATAGCTTTACACCAAATCCCGCATATAGCACAGTAGAGAGGAGATATGACACTAGTGATATGACATATTTTGAGAAGTCGAGTGTGTTGAATGGCGGAAGCGGAGCACAACGCCGCACTTAGCCTACCAGAGCGGAGAATGAATATTCATTCCCCCAATTGAGGAACTTGCTCACCATTGCGCCCCGACAAACTTAATCATGTTTTATTTCATTTCTTGCGCAATAATTGTTTTAATTGCTTAAACACTACGTGGACATAATGCTATATACGTTATTGTTCACGGAGAGGATAGTGACACGGTGTAATAGTCGTCACTCCGCCTTTGATTAGGAACTGTTAGCGGCTTACTTGCGGCTTCGCCCGCATGTTCTATTGGTTCTAAGAGTTGTATTTTACATGATATGACGACACGTTGTAAGTGTCCGAAATAACTCTTCAAGATTTACATCGAAAAGAATAATAATATATACAAATATATAGCCATACATAATGGATAAATAGAGTATCCAACACAAATATATTTTTTAAATTCGGACCAGTAGTTCCTGAGACAAATGTGTTCAACCAAACAAACCCTTCCACTTTATAATGTTGACATAGATATTGTGACATTTTTGAATCCAAAACTAAATGCTATTGTCTAATCTTATTTACTTTGCCCTAACGGTTTAATATGTTTGTCATTGAACCAATCTACACCAGCAATCGAACTTACTACCTTATTTACTTTAAAATTAAGCTCCTTTTCCACCATTCAACGCATTTGAGTCATCGCCTCGTGCTCCATGCCATCCTAGTACTTTTGCGCGGTTAGCAACCATCCGAAACTGCGTAGTTTTTTTTGTTTTTGTGTTAAAATGACAGGACATGTGTTTTTTGTTTAAGCGAGAAGATGGATTTTTTTGAGCTTTTTTGTAGTGATACATCACTTATTGTTATTTATTTTGTATGTCTTTAGAGGATTTTGTGTTAGGTGTTTATATTTTTTTAGCTTCAGGCTGTATGAACCTGGGGGAACCTGGGAACCTAGTGTCAAGACACTCCGTTACCTAGATTTTTTTAAGAGTGGCATTCGTTATTTTAGAGTTATGTTTTCGTTTTTACAGGGCTGTTTTGGTTTTTTTATAGACGTCTTTATTCGGCTTTGGCTAAATAACAATGTGATGATTTAGATTTTTTAAAATATAATTGACTTATATTTTGTTGTTGATTATTCTATTCTGTTATCTGGAGGCGTATAGCATTTATCGCGGGGAAACGTTATTCGGCCGACCAAATTTACGTGCTATTTTGAAAAACGGGACATTTGTACGTCCCGGTGTAAATGTTTCAGGACACCAGGACACGCAAGTGAGAAATTATTCAAAACGGGACGTCTGGTCACGTTATGTATGACACATGACACATTGTAAGTGTCCGAGATAACTGGTAATGATATTTCTATGTTGAGGGTACATATGCGATGTATTTATTGTAAGAGCTTCCTCGATAAGTGGATAATTTCATTTTATTCAATGCAAAAAGATATTTCAATTCGAATAAGTAGTTCCTGAGATTAGCCCGTTCAACCAAATAAACTTTACAACTTTATAATATTAGTATAAAATTTTAGATTGATTAATGAAAATGTAAAATATATTTTTAACGTAGGCTTAGGAGATTGGCCTCGACACGTTAACAAGAGCTTTGTTGTTCTTATAGTATGTATATTAATCTTTACTAGTACTCTGGTCGCGGCTTCGTCTGCTAAGACAATTTGTGAATGTTTGTTCCACTTTCTCGCAAAATCTATTGAGAACGTATTGAGATGAAATTTTGCAGTAATATATCACATAACATTATGTAAAGATTTTATATAATTTACCTATAATATAAGTTTAAGCGTGCGAAGCCACGTGCGAGTCGCTAGCGTATTATACATGAGTAATACATACACGTAAGCCTTTTATTCTTCTTGATATTAAGTAAAAATACGACCTTTTAAATTTAGTATTTTTTAATATATTTTTAGTTTATTAAAAGCTAATAAACAACTTTTAATAAACTAAAAATATATTAAAAAATACTAAATTTAAAAGGTCGTGTTAAAAAAATATATATTTTAAGCTCAATGCATAATATATTTTGTCCTTCGTCAACTTGATAAATGTGAAATTTAAAAAAATAAATGTCACATTGGCTTGTTTTATATTAGATTTTATATGTGTTTTATAAATATATATAACTTAAATATAGACACGTGTTAAGTTAAAAGGTTATATCTATTAAAAGATAACAAGTTCAAACTCAGTACGTTTAAAAATAAATAAAACAATCGTTCGTCTTGACAGTAAACATGACAGTTACGAATTCGAGTCCCATTCGAGAAAATAATTAATTTTAATTTCTCTGCTCTGCTAATAAGGTAAAGCGTGGCGTTTAGTTTCGCCGCTCCATACGCAAGGTATCAAAATTTCGCGGTGCATGGAGAACGGAGTGGCTTAACACTAGGTTCCCTATGCCTATCCTGCTATATGAGCTATCGTCTCTATTATCTTTTGTATTGTATTAACCTAAAAACTTCGTTGTTTTCAAGCAGAACAGGGTCACACAGGTAGTTGTGAATCTCTATATTTATTCTCTCCTCTCTGTTATTGGAAATTAAACGTTATAACAAAATTTATAATGTTCAAAATAACTTTAAATTACGTTTCACGTTATGCTAATGGACGCGTGATCATCTAGGTCAGCCATCTTTGTTTGAAAGAGATACCTATATGTGATTTGTTCAAGTGCGAGCGAGACAAAGCAATGTTTGTCAACATTAGGTGCTATATATTTAGATACAAAATGCTTCCGTGTTTTTTTTTTATATTATTGTGTTGCCAGTTCGAGGACTTCTAGCTCCCTATATGTGATATATAAATATGTATATATTTTTTATTATTCTTGTTGTGTAATTATTGAATAACTAATAATAATTGTATTCAATTGTTATTTTCTTGCTTTTTTAACCCCCGACCCAAACAAATGTTATAAAAGTTTGACGTGTCTGTGTTCAAAGGCGATTTACGCACAATATTAATAATCAATTGGGCGTTAATCGACAGTATTCTTTATCGACGATTAAAGAAAACATGATCAGTCGTTTAAAGATCTATAACTATTTTTATATTTTAATTTTTTTTCATTTATACTTATTATTTTATTTTCTTGCCAGTTCAAGGACTTCCAGATTTATAACCTATATGTGATATTTAAATATCACATATTATTCTTATTGTGTATGTAATTATTAAATATAATTATTCACGCTGAGCAGCAGCAGAGTAGGCAGAGAGAACCTTATGTTAAGGCTCTCCGTACCACACTTTCCGCCGAATTCTGGAGGCATTGCGTGTTGAGTGTCGGAACTCAAAACCGCGCTTTGCCTCGACATCAGAGCGACGAAATGAAAATATAGATTTACCTAAATGAATATTTAATTACCTCGAGTAGGGATCAAACCCATACCAGACGCGTGAATAATCACACTTTGGCGCCCCTGCGCCGCGAATGACCTCTTATCATTGAATAATTATATTGATTTGCTGATAATTGCGTTAAATTGTTATGTGCTTGTCTTTTAATCTGTGGTTGTACAACGTACAGTAAGTGCTAGGCTGAATAATTTAAAGCTTTTGCTTCAATGGGTTGAGTGTTTTTAGAACATTCATTGATTTTCTGCTTGGAAGCATATATTCTTATAAATGTTTTTGTTTTCATTTTCTCAGACATATTAGGTAAAATGTGTTGTTGAAATCAACTTAAACATATTTTTTTTCCTAGGAACCTAGTATTCCGCTAAGACGCTTCCAGTGGGTACGGAAGGGAACTAAATATTTAATATTTTATTTCCTCGTTCTGGTAAAGAGGCAAATAGCAGAAGTGTCTTCATTGGAACGGAGTGTTTTAACACTACGTTCCCAGTTTCCTCTCTGCCTCTACTCTGTTATGTGCGGGATACAGCGTGAAGCAAAGTAAAAATAAATGCTCAGTGATTTTACTAATTAATGATGCTATTTCATGTTTTAATAAACAAGATAACTTGTGAAAATTGACCTAAAGTGATAAGTTATCAGTTATGTTATCAGCTGATCTCCTCTGAGTTAAGGGTTTTGCACGTTCTGTTTTAACATTATATCATAGTGGTTGAAGGAGGCAGATGCAGTAATATTAAAAAGAAATAGTAAAAAAAAGTATATTTTAGTTAACTATTCCTTCCCAGTCCCCTTCGGTTATTGGTTTTCTCAGCGCAGTGGGACAGCGTCTGTAAACGCGACGGTTTTGGGTTTGATTCCCACTCTGGGAATGAATATTTTCATTTACTCGTTCCGGTAATAAGATAAAGCTCGGTGCCATTCAACATGAAATATCACGAAAACGGTGCGGTGTGTGGGTAGCGGACACCAGGTTCCCTGAAATGAAATATTTCAAAAAAACACCAACTGTCTTAAATTATTATTCGCTAAGTCTTGCGTTATTCAAAAAGAGAAGTCTTTTTATTTTACATAAAAATATTAGTAATTAATAATTATCATAGTCGCAATAAGCTGACCGGAAAATCCGTATATAATACGTGTCATATAAATATAAAATTTATCTAATTTAGATAAGAACCCGGAAAACCCTACCAAATAATTCTTTTCTCTACTGCGCTACTGCATAATATTGCATAATTTGTTTCATAGTATAGATGCCTTGGATTTGTGACTTTATTGCGTAAATATTATTTATA
Source organism: Heliconius erato x Heliconius himera (assembly GCA_013421005.1). NCBI lineage: Eukaryota > Metazoa > Arthropoda > Insecta > Lepidoptera > Nymphalidae > Heliconius > Heliconius erato x Heliconius himera. Next base: position 44,643 of record JAATLQ010016055.1, on the reverse strand, counting down.
TCTATCTGGATTTTAAACTTGTATTTAATTATAATCTTCCTATATCACGAAGTGTCTCTAAAATTGACAGGAAACGAAGAACGGAGAGATATTATTGCCTGCCTAACTAAATTAAATTCACGCTATATCTCGCACAAAATCACGCTGTATCTCGCACATATAACCTAGTGTTAAAACACTCCGTTCCTTTTCCGTCCGAATGCAAAACACGTAATATATAATAAACCTCCCTTAGAGGGAATTGAACTCACAATAACCACACCTGTATACCCGATGGCTGTAAATCAAATATCAATCATAATATTTCAATAGATAATTAGCTTTTCCATATTACATACAATATAATAGGTCAAACCTATTCCGGGGAATTCTGAGATCCGGGAAATTATTTTACAGTACTAGAGGCACAAATGTGTGACTGTTAATAAGACGAGTGTGGGTTCGGTTCGAGTTCTCACTTAGAAAAATTAATTATTTAATATTTTAATTTCCTTGCTCTGGCAAAAAGGCAAAGCGCGCCGTTAGGTTCGCCAAGCAACGTCTCGATGAAGTCGATAGAAAGTGAAGAACGGAGTGTCTCAACACTAGGCTCCTTTCGACTATCTTTCTATTATAAGGGATACAGCGTGTAGTTTAAAGAAAACACCAAGATATAAATAATACAACCACCAGTGGAACATGAACCTGCACTTATAGACTTGATAATTAATATAATAAATAATTTCAACATGTAAAACGACCGATACGTTTTTAATGACACCTTTCACACAGCTTTATCGGCGGTGACCTAGTTTGATCGTGTTTCGTAAAACCACTACAATTTCAGCAAGGACGTTACATTTTATACGAATTTATAGTTGTAATAAAAATAATATTAAGATAATAAAATATTTTTAACATTTTTTTAAGTGTTATTCCACACTGAAGAAAGAAAAATACGTTTTAAGTAAACTAAAACTAAAACTCGGGATCCGTTCAAACGCTTTGACTTAGCATTAAGGCCATCATGGCTCAATGGTCGTGGGATCCGATCCCTACTCGTGGTAATGAATTGTTTTGTTTATTTTTATCGCTGTGGAGAAGTTAAACGCATATTAAATAGTACCTCCATGCGCAATGTCTTGAATTAGGGCGGAACGCTTTTATATATAGATAGGAAGATTCTGCTATATGCAGGATACAACGCAAAGTTAAAAATTAAAAGGGATTTTGTTTATAAGTTACAATAATTTTAAGCATAACATTTTAGTTAAATTAGTATAGTAGAATTTTAGACTCGCTACACTCTGGGGACCATCGTAAAATTAGACAGGAAATGTACTGCTACTAAAATATTAATAGTTATATAAGTAACAAGCTTCTTACCACGGCTTTGTCTGCGTGGAATGTAGAACTTAGATTTTTTAAATGCAAACCTGTAGTTCCTGAGATTAGCGCGTTTAGCCAAACTCAACCAAATTGAGTATAAATAAAAAAAGAATGCAATTTTTTTTCACTTAATTCGAATTGAACATACAATATTTGTGTAATTGAGAAATAATTCGGAGAACGAGGTGTCTTACCACTAAATTTTCTCCACCTACAAATAATACTGTAAATGATAATTAAAATCCCCGACACAAACCATGAAAAGTAGACAAATAACTAAAAAAGTGCTTATACATTATCAGCTCTCTTCTAGTTATTTCAAACAACTTCATCTTGAATCTTGGAAAAGAGTAAACAGTAACAAAATAAAAATCGGTCCATCCGTTTGGGAGCTAGGGTGCCACAAACAGACAGACATACACACATACACAGCCACGGAAAACGTATAAATAAAGTTTTCGTCGTCAATTAAAAAAATTAGGGAAAAACACAAGAATTTCCATACGATTACGTCAGAGGTTTCCAAAGTAGGCTTGCACGTTGCTATGTAGGCCGGGTCAAGGCTGTACCGAGGCACGCCCTCGGCCCTACTTTGTGGAACAGCGATGCATTTCACTGTTCTGTACTGGAGCTGGAGTAGCTTCTAGAATTGTAATTAGTTGTTGTTGGTGGGTCGATTTAGTATATATAGAAGAGTACAGGTACCGTGACTGTAAATAAATAAAATCAATCTACTCTAAAATTCAAAGAGCAATGAAATGAATGAAAAATGAAAAATTTAAATGAATGAACAATTTACTCCGAAAGGGAATCAAACCTAGAAGCGTCGCGTTTACAGTCCGACGCTGTGCAGCTGCGTCACGATGGCCTTCCATTGTTTTAATCTCTTGATAATTCACTAAAGGTCTTGTCTTTGTAAGTGAATGCAAATGAAGATGGACTTTCAACTCAAAGTGACAAACAATATTATGTAAATTACTCTATATTAAATTAGAACGTAAAATGTAGAGACGAAAGGTGTCTTATAGCGGTGCGATTTGGTATAAATATGGTATTGGACTGTATACGCTGTGGTTGTGGGTTTGACCCTCACTTGATTGAGTGTTCATCATGCTCATCATTATTATTTTGTTTTTTTTTTACTTTCACGCTGTATTCCGTACATGGAAAGGTGGGCAGTGGGAACATGGGAACTTACTGTTTGACTCTCCGTTCCAGATTAAGATTAAACGAAAAAAATCTATTTTTTTAAACATAGCTCATAGTTTCTAAATAAAGAGTGAAAACGACAGACAGAAAACTATGTTACACATTTACTTCAACCCTTAATAATAAATATATGGCGCAACGTCCGACTCTAAGCGAGATGGTTTAGGATTTGATTTCCATTCAGTGGAATGAGTTATTTTCATTTCCTCGCTCGCTCTCACTCTCTACTCAACACGCAATTTCTCGGAAATGTAGCGTGAAACTAAAAAGATTGTGGATAAAACGAAAGAAATCGTAGTAACTTTTAGTTTGGTAATATGTAAAAAATTGTTTCTAAACTGCCAAAAAAGTTTGGGAGTAGCGTCTTTTTGTATGTAGCTTACCAACTTTTTGTATTCATCTTTCTTCAAGTAAAATCTCTGGTGACTTTTTGAATGTTTTATATTGGAAGCAGTTTTGGTTCGAAGACTTTGCTATTTTACAAAGTATATATTGTATATATAAATTATGTATGGATAAATACTTACTTAGAAAACGTATAAAAATTTTGAACGTAGCGGGACTCGAACTCGCGCCTGCTGGAAACCGACCGATCTGAATATGTATGGATATTTAAGAAAGTTTTGATTACTTGAGATTGTGGGTTCGATCACATCTCGGTGAAAAGAATTTATTTCCTTTATTTCCGCGCGGCGTTGAGTTCGTCTCTTAATAAAACCAAGAACTTAGTGTCTCGACATTGGGCTACTTCTGTCCCACTACTATATGCATGATAAAGCGTGACGCTTACTGCAATGCACAACTGTCATCAGAAAAACAAAAAAAATCTAATAATTATGCCGTTCTCATAAGCATTCGACAACCTGTGTTCTCTGACCTACATTATAGGCGGCTAGGTATGCTAGTAAATCTAGGTCGTTCCAGCAGTTCACTTGATGACCTATTTTAGTACAGTGCTGCCGACCAGTCGTGGCCGTTCTAAACTTAGGTTTTCTGAACTTTTGCACGTTGTTCACTCGGGACGAAAATCAAATCAAAAGTAGAAAAAATCCTTAAATCAACTTGCGCAGCTACCTAAGTATCTACAGCTAACTTCAGGTCGGCCACGACTCGTCGACCGTACTGTACTTGATGCCTGGTTTTTTATACAGATATCTAGATAGCAACAGATGGGGAAATCGGGCCAAGAGTTTTGTTAATTACGGGGTGTTCTTGTATGAGTAGATCGTTTTATTACTCAATTGTTTCAGAAGGTAAAAAAAAGTGTAATGTTTTTTGAGTGTATGTACGTTTGTTCATTTCTTTGACACACCGTACAGCCTAAACGGTCGGTCAGTTTTTTGATATATGAGGTGTCGTTGATTCGTCATAATGGCGGATGGGCGCCCGGAAATACACAAAGAAGATGGTCTCTTCTTTTTTAGGGGGTCGTATGTTTTTTTCCCGATTTCTAAGGAAGGGTTATGTTTTTCGCGCATATCTTGTATGTATGTATTATTCTTTATTACCTCATATCTCTAGAACCGCTGAACGGATTTACATAATTGAGGTATCGTTAGATTCGTATTAGCAGCCGAAGTGTTCTTAGATAGGTGACGTTAAATAAAAACAATCATGGCGGCTTTTTTTAGCTTCACAGGCAGAGTAGGCAGAGGGGAGCTGGAGATCTATTATTATGATACTCTGATTATATTAAAAAACCTCCGTTGCTCACTTCCTGCCGAATTCAGGAGGCATTGCGTGTTGAATGGCGGAACTCAACGTCGCGCAAGTGAGAAACGGAGTGTCTTAACACAAGGTTCCCTCTGTCTACCCTACTGTGTGCGAGATGAAGCTGATACAATTTCGATATTACTAATAATTCTACGTTATGTATTTAATTTATCGAATGTTCGATAATTTTTGCAACACTCGTGTCGAAATTATAAAATAAGTATGACACAATCGTTTTAATTAATTATATTTTAATTACAAATGTTATACAATTTTTTTAGGACACTTTTATAAATTATATAAAACTATACACTATTTTTAGTATAGTAGTAATTTATCTTTCTTTTTAAATCGTATTCATCAGGTTGATTAATAACTATATAACTATATAATAAAGTATTACAAAGTGAAATTGACCCACAATTATTGAATCATCACGATACTTGGTAGTTATACATACTTTAGGTGACAGTACAATAATATGATATCATCGAGCTGGTCTGATGATGGAGCACGGACCTGAATATGAATATGGAACAGAACAGAACTGGAAGTGGTTACTACTAAGCCACTTGTGCTTAGGCTCATATAAGTTAAAGCTCCGAGCACGTGCTGGAGCACTTGTAGCATTTGGTGTAGAAAAAAATAAGTTAATTTGTGTAATTAAAATAAAATATAAAAACCTACAAAATGTGTGAAGATGTGCCATTTATAAATTCTACTTGTATGAATAGCATTCGCTGTGGATCCTCCGAATCGAACTTAGTATTACAGTGAAAGTATACTGTTCCACTTTCTCGCTTCATTAACTTTATTATATAAAAAAATGTTTTTATTAAACAAGTGGTCGTCGTATTGCAGTAGGACTGCATCTGACGGTTGTAAGTTCGATTCCTGGTTGGAGATATGAGTTGCTGTCCTTTTCTCGCTTTAGTAAGAAAACAAAGTGCGGCGTTGAGTTCCGCCTCTCAATACGTTACGTCTTAAGTAGAGTTTTTAAAATTTATAATATGACGCTGTATTTTGAATTTAGAAGGTTAAGTAGAGAGAAATACTCTGTTCTTCAGGTACCGTTCAATTTTCGAGACTTTGCATGTTGAGTGGCGGAACTAAACATCGCGCTTTGTTATATTATACTTTTGGTCCATATATATTAATTTGTCTATATTGCTATTCCAGATGCACAGCAACGAGCCCCCACCCGCGACAGGCACGGGGCTGCTGCTCCAGCTCGGCAGGCTGGTGGTGCGCGCGCGCAGCTCCAGCCCCTCGCCGCGGCGGTGTGTGCAGTCTACTAGCGGTGTGCAGGTATAACGGGGCCTTGCGAACTGATTTTGAGAAATGACACGTCGATGTCTTTTTCTTGTTGGTGATGATGATGCGAGATAATATCAGTGTTACTGGATATGATAATTTAGTTTATGCAGTCGGAATTTGTTTTGTTTATTTTTAATTCCTTGATTGATCCAGATTGGTGGTGTATGTTCCAGGTGAACACCCAACCCAAATCAGATTCGGAGGAGCCCAAACCTGGCATCGAAGCCCAACTGAACAGCCACGTACACGCGCTATGGAATGAACAGATACCGATTTGCATTGAGGTATCTTGATTTTTTTAGTATGTACATACATATGTAATGTAATTTTTTATTCTATAGTGATCCGTCACTATGTAAACATAATATAAATAAATATTTCGTTTAAATTTAGTGTAAAAGCAGACAAAAAAGGCCAGGCGTTATCATGAAAGTTGTGGATTCGAGTTCCACAAAGAGAATAAAATGTTTGATATTTTAATTTTTTCATTCTTTTTATGAGACCGCGATGATTGAGTCCTGCCACTCAAATGCTCGAAATTTCGGTGAAAGTGGAGAACAGAAATGTCTTAATGGGAACGGAGTACCTTGCTTGACACTAGATAACCAGGTTTCCTACCCTATCCTAGCCAACACCGCTATGTTTGGGATACAGCAAAGAAGATATAAAAAACATTTCAAAAATTTGACCTTGCTATGATGGTATTTGTACATATATTCAAGTTTAGCTTAATGAAATTAATGACCATTTAATGAAAATCTAACAATCTGAGAAATTACTTGGACTATCCAATGCAAAAACAATTTTTCAATTCAAACCAGTACATCCTGAGATTGTCGTACTCAACGTAAAAAATAAACAGATTCACTGTTTCAGTCAGTATAGGTTCTCATCGTCTATTACAGGTCCTGCTAGCCCCAGACTGTCAGGAATGTTACGCGTCTCTCAGCCGCATGGAGGAGGAGGCGATGTACGACAAGCTGTACACGCAACAGAGGGCTCTGCTCTTGGAGAGGTGGACTTTGCGGACTATTACCAACAAGTTAGTATTGGAAATTGAGCAGTGGCACAAGACTGTGTCTGTAAACATGATGGTTGTGTGTTCAATATTCCCACTTGCAGGAGTGACATATTTTATATTATAATGTGTTTGATCTGGTAACAAGACAAAGCGCGGCGTTGAGTTTCGCAGAAAAGGGGGAAGCTGGATGTCTCAACACTAGGTTCCCTCTGCTACACTCCTAAATACGGGAAGCAGCGTGAAGCTGAAAAAAAAAAGCATTTTAATCAATTTGTCTATTAAACACAAGCACTTTTGAAGTGTCAATTAACGTTAAAATAAATAGTATTGTTCGTACGAGAACGAGCTGTACGAAACTACCGCCGGTGATTAAGGCAATTCTGGATAATATATTTTTTTTGTATTTTGTAAAAACGTATTGCTTAATTGCCCAAATAGTTTCTTTTCCTCTTTGTGTGATACTTTAAGAAAAATTAAAAAAAAAAGATAAACCTATAGTTGCTTAATATTAAATTTTCAGAAACCACGACCCCCCAGCAGCGATCACGTCGCACTGGCTGCTCAACGCGGTACGTTCACAGCTCCACTTCTCTCAGCTCTCAGCTTGGAAAGCGACCATTAACAAGGCCGAATGGGATAAACCAGCGGAGAGACGGTGAGAAGAGAAAAATTTTGCATTTTTACGTTTTGTTATTTTGCAATTTTTTTATCCCATGAATGATTATATTTAAATTATAGTACGGTCTCGGAGTCGTGGCCTCCCTTAGTTAGCTGTAGATGGCGAAGGTAATTTGATTTAGGGATTTTTTCTATTTATTGACTCTACTATCTACCCGAGCGCGAGTGTACAATGTGCAAAGCAAACAATTTCATTAAGCCTAATTTAGGCGGCCACGACACATTGACCGTACTTTATCTCATTTTCCCCAATTTTGTATTTTACACTCTACATCCTCTAATTTCTGTTAATTTTGAATACCGAACTCAATGCCGTATATTGTCTTGTCTTGAGCAAATCGGAAAAATTAATATATTTACGTATAAATGTTGGAATTAAACTCGCTACTACGGTTCGTCAATGTGTTTCTGTATATATGTATAAAAGGACAACTAAATTTATATATAAATTTAAAAACGTATACAAAACAAAACAATTCAAGTGTATTTTTAACTACACAATGTTATACTGTGTGACTGATTTTTTAAAGGCATTACTCTGATTCATTAATAATTTATGATAACAATCAATATATCTTTTATTTCCAGGAGAAAACTGAGCCGGGAAACATGCAACTACAAAAAAATAGAAGCCAACTGCGATGAAACAGATCTAGATGAACGCAAGCTGAACATAGTCTACTCCATCAAAATACCAGGCGAGAGTTACAAGATAGCGGACTTCACCAGACAACCAAATGACCACAAGTTCCCGATAACCGACATTGGCAACAATGTCTACCTAAAACTAGTTCTGGAAAGTCTGCCTAGGATAGATGAAGTGCCTATAGTCAAATGTACCTGTCCAAAACGTCGAGCCAGCAAGGAAGTTCCGACGAATGTTCACGACGAACTGGTCGGCAAACTGAATGATCTCACACTCGGACCACGGAATAATAAATATGCTGACGCAAATTTGAATCTAGGACCGAGCAAACGACTCTCTATAATAAACCCCGGCATCGAATACAGTCTAGACACGGACAAAAAGATATTAGACGACAGAATGCTAACACCATGTAGCGAGAATGGCAAACACAAATGCAGTTGCGACGATGAATCCGACGACAGGACACACAAAAACGACGAAACCAAAAAGTTAGACGAAAGGCGGTTGAAAGAAATAGCGAAATATAAGCGAAGGATTAGAAAAGAGAGTAAACTGAAGAAACTATGCGACAGTACTTCGTCGGAAGGGGAGGGATCTAAGACGAAAGAGACACACACGTCTATACCAATATTACAAGCGGCGAGATTTGACAGATTGAGAGCTATAGGTTGTTTTAGAAACCAAACATATTTAACTCTACCCGCTACGAGAATAGAAAGTCGTTCGCCTTTCGTTGAAACCATGAGCATACCACCGACAGAATTCCGACGAACCAACACAGTTGGAACACAAACCGACGAATTGTGTCAATGTGGCAGCACATTACAAGTTGTTTGCACAGTTTGCCCAAGAATGGTCAGATCGAAAGCAAATTACAACTTAGCATCATTAGAAAATGGCGCCCGAAGAAAAAGAGAAGACGATACGTTAAAGCATAAATGTGATAATAGAAATAACACACAGTGTGATATATATTTAGATAGTAGTGATAAGTGTGATATCATCAAACGGCCGAAACTGAGACGTTTCCCTATCACTGATAAAATCGAAAAGGTGATAAGTGATAGGCAAAGTAGTGATATAGCGGAATTGCATTTACGCGACGATGATACAGTGTTCTCCGGTTCAAAGGTTGGACCGGTCCAAAAAAGGCAGAAAACATATTCTATCAATGAGGATTATGTTTTATATGAAAAATGTGACTATGGTACGATTGATAAGTATGAGGTGGAGTCGCCTAAGGAGGAACAGAACGGTTTCCATTATCCTGAAGCTGTCAAGGGTCAGGATAATCAGGTACCGTCCCCGAGTGAGATGGATAGGTTCAGGTGGAGGTTCGACTCGGCTACCTCCATGGTGTTTCATAATAAGACAGGACTGCCGTTGACGTCGAGCCCTGCGCCGTTGCGACGAGGAAACAATTGTTTTGATTTTGACGATTCCATCAATGGCGTTTCTGGGATTAAGAGGTGAGGACAAATTGTTTTATATTAATATTTTTTTAGCTTTACGCTTGTGGGCTATGGCAGCGTGGCGATGTTAATGATACGAGACTTAATATTCAACTCATTTATTATATATTTCATTTGGTTATTTATACGCTACAAAACAATAGCGGAAAATAATTACACAATTGTATTTGTAGCGAATAGACGTAGTAGGACTTAGATGTTTAGGTAGGATTTAGATGTTTACAAATGTTGTTTATGAACGATATTAAGTATTGTGCAATACCCCTACACGCTTTATTCTGCACGTAGCAGGCAGTGGTAATCTGGGAAGTTAATGTTAGGACACTGCGTTTCCCACTTCTTGACGACTTCTGGGACATTATACGCTGAGTGGAGAAACTCTACGCTGAACTTTGCCATTTGTCCCGAAGGACAAATGGCGAAGTTCAGCGTAGAGTTTCTCCATAGCGAAGATATTTCCTTCATATATATTTAATTTCCTTGAGTGGATATCCAATCCACGGCCTCAACAGTTGCTCTCAATAGTTCTTTTAGATATTTTTTAAAAATAAAATTTAAATTACTTACGACTTTTTTGTATTTGTTCGCTCTGATTACACAGCTATAGGTTTTCATCAAGCTACGTCGAAATCTTTATACGCTTGTTACACTCTATTTATGTTATTAACATGTCTGTAGCGAGGTTTATGCTAATTTTTAATACTCCAAATACAGCTGCTTAAAACTATTATTTGGCAGAAGAGAATGGAAATGGCATTAAATATTTTTAACATTGTTAATCCACATATAGGAAAGACAAATATTAATTTAGAAAATGTATAAAAAATATACTATAGGTATAATTTATGTTTATTAAGTATAGAATAATGTCTACTCTGCTACATGCAGGATACAGCGTGAAGCTAAAAAATAGAAAAACAAGTATGGAATGACACTTTAAAAATGTTAAAAGAATATAACATAAGTTCTGTTTCAACTCCAGCGCCCTGTTCCACCCGATCTCTCCGCCGCCCACGCCGCCGTCCCCCGCCGCGCGCCCCGCGCCGCCCGCCGCGCCGCCGCGCGCGCGCCGCGCCCGCGTGCGCATGGCGCCCAGCTCCGGACTGCTTGGTGAGTCATTGTTCATATCAGCAGAGGGAAAGTAGTATTTTTTTAAAACTAATGAACCTATTGTTAACACTGTTCCCTACGCATCTCCCAATTTTCAAGACATTGTATGTAGAGTGGTGGAAGTAGAAGCTGGTTTTTATGTTAAATGAGCAAATGAAACATTTATTTTTTTCTAATTATTATTTATAGAAACGGCAACTTTACGCAATTCTACATCTAGAAGTTAAAATCGTTGTGTAATTGCTGTCTTCAGTGAAATACCGGTTAAATTACCACATCATTCTACTCTAATACTGGACAGTTTCAACTGTCTAACTAGTATGGTTCATGAGATACAGCCTGGTGGTGGACGGACAGATAGACAGACAGCTAAATCTTAGTAATAGGGTCCTGGTGGGTTGTCGACAAAACTGCAGAAAAATATCTAAAGAAATCAAAGTAAACAGCCTCTCTTTACCTCACAGGTAGTTTCGAAGAATCAGCCCTCAAGGGACGTCTGGAGCCCGTGGCAACGGTACACGGATTTAGTGCCGAGTTGGGGGCATCCGGTGCATTCTGTCCACCACACCGTCGTCTACCTGTTACCGCCTTCTTTTATGCACCTGGTGGTAGTAATGCACCTTATATGGTAAGTTGAATTATATACAGGGTGGAAGTGTAAGCACCACTTTAAATGAAACCACAGTTTTAACCTGTTAACTGAGTTTGACGAAATATTTCGTCATACATAAGAGGGCATGACGAAATTTTAGTTAATTTAATAAAAAATAGTTAATTTAAGTTTAATTAATTATTATTATTATTTAATTTATTTTTTTATTAATTTTAATCTTTATAAATTTTATTTATTTTTTTTTTATTTTTTTATTTGTTTGCGAAGAAAAGTCCCCATTCTGAAACGAGTTGAGCAATAGCTAATTCCCCGGTTAACAGGTTAACTACGCTATAAAAGCCTAATATAAATCAGAAAAAAATAAATTCCCAAAAATGAAAAAGTTATTTTTTCAAACAAAATAAATAATAAAATTGGCGTTTTAAAATAAAACGCCATTTGTAAGGACCACGCACGCACACATAAACCTATCAAAGGAACACCGCCGCACACGCCTCATTCTGAAATCGAGTCGTAGGTATTGGCGATAAAGTTCATAGTTGTTTAACCTTTAGTAGTATTTTTGTAGTAGTAAGTGTTTACGCTATTGGGATCTATACGTAATTGCGTCACACGAAATACAGGTATGGATAAAAATCGTGAATTGAAAAAAAAATCCTACGTCCAAACTGTTGAGGCATCTTGATTAATTTCTTTAGGTGTGGGTTTGAAATATTTAATCCTATATGCTGTTTCCGTAACAGGAGCGCTGCCTCTTCCACCCTGTATATGGCTGTACAGGGTGGAAGAGGCAGCGCAGAGTATGACTAACATTATATTTATTTTAGATGTTTCTTTTTTTTAATCTTAATAGATTTAAAATGTAAACTAATTAAAATTTGGTATGATTTTTTGTACTGTAATATATTTTTGAATTTTTTATGATGAGACGCGCTGTCAAACCCCGCTACAATAAAATTTTTATGTTTTCTAAGAAAATATTTTTCTTTATCATTGTTAAATGTAGTGTATTCTCCAAAAACGACTTGGTACTTTTCTAGTATCATTTAGATAACGAAAGTCGGTTCGCAGGGCCACATCAACCTGGGCCCGGGCGGGTACCGCGTGGCGTCGTCGGGCACGGTGCAGGTGTCGCTGTTCAACCCGCACGGCACGCTGGTGAAGATGTTCGTGGTGCTGTACGACCTGCGGGGCATGCCGCCGCTGGCGCGCACCTTCCTGCGCCAGCGCACGCTGTACATGCCGGCCGGCGCCGCGCCGCCGCCGCCCACCACGCGCCACAAGTGGCTGCGCTACCTCATACATCTCAGGTCAGTTTGACATATTCATCTATTTTAATGTCTTAATAGTCTTATAATGACTTATAAGACTTAAATCTAAATAATCATTTAAATTTAATGTCTAAATGGTCATATCCATCCATCCATCCATCAGCTTTTCGAAGTCCACTGCTAGACATAGGCCTCCCCTAATGCTCGCCACTCCGCCCGATTCTGCGCCCTCTGAATCCAGCGGATTCCCGTTGTCTTCCTTAAGTCGTCGGTCCACCTGGCTGGAGGGCGGCCTGTACTCCTTTTGCCGTGACGTGGTCGCCATTCGAGGACCTTTCTTCCCCATCGGTCGTCAGTCCTCCTGACAATATGGCCTGCCGCTGTTGTTGTGAAGCGCTATGGAGGTCCCCTACCATAGCATTGAGCTCCTCCAGAGACTCTGCCATGGTCATGTATGTCTAGTCTTATGTCTAAATAATCATATGTATATGACTATTTCTAAATAATGTCAAAAAGGTATGGGCCCTGTGTTGAATGGTATAAAAAAAACGTGAATTATACAATTAAATAGACCTGTGTGCATCTCATTTAGATGTGTACATATTATAATTTTTTTTGTGACAATGTTACCTTTTAAATTGAAACAACTGCTTAATTGTCAAATTATATGTTTTTTGAGGTCGTAGTGGCGCAGGGCCAAAGCGTGCGACTGTAAACATAACGGGTTGTGGACTCGATTCCCACTCGAGGAAATTAAATGAAATTTAATATTTCATCTTTCTTGCTCTGATAACGAGGGAAAGCGCGGCGTTGAGTTCTTCAGAATTCGGTGGAAAGTAAGGAACAGAAGTGTCTTAATGGAAATGGAATGTCATAACACCAGGTTCCTAGGTTCCCTCTGTCTAATCTGCTCGTGTATCGTGATACATTGTTAAGCTAAAAAATATATAAAAAAGATATTTTTAATTGATTAAATTTATTATTTCAGATTCATGACATCAAAGTCAGGAAAACTATATTTACACACCGACATTCGTATATTAGTGTCCAGAAAAGCAGACGTGGACACGGCTACAGCACATTCCTCATTATTTAAACCGATCCCTATAAAAAACCAAGAAAAGGAGAAACTAGAGAAACCGGACAAATCAGGGAAACCAGAGAAAGAAAGAAACCCACCGAACCGCGTTTTCGGTGGTTGCAGCGACTTCGAAACCCGTGAAATAGGTTATGAGAACCAAAACGGTGTGTCGTATGAACTGAGGAGTTTTACATACGCCCCAGAGAACCCTAAATATTCGCCTCGTTAGGCAGTTTGATGATGTTTTTCGTGTTTAATTGTATGTATTATGAAAGATTATATTTTCGGTTTTATATATTTGTGTGTTTTTTTTCTTTTGCCCCTAGAATAAAATTGTATCTGAAATTAAATAAAATGATGATGGTTGTGTATTCAATTTTAATTTAAAAGTCCGATCTACATATATAAACATTTTGAGAATGTTAGATTCGCACATCGTTAAAATTGAATAGAGAAGGTCACTCACTATCTCTTCATTACAAATAAATTAGTGAAATCCGAAAACATGATATTTACCACCTACTTAATTTTTTTTTTTATTACTTAAAAAGCAATTTAAAATTAAGGAAACTGAGATGAATATGGACTTTGGCGAAAACATGCTATAATTATTTAGAAATTTAACTTTCACTTGCGGCTTTTTAAAATGGAAATAATTAAGAATCGTGTGTGACACATAATACAACCAGCGTGCCGGAAGTAACTGACCTCCGGTACAAAAGGTCACATCGAGGCGATTAACGTGATGTATTATAGCCTATATAGGCTACATGCCCTGTATTGGGGTGCCCTACCCTACTTTGGGGTAAGGGATCTGTGATGGGGCAAGATCATACTGATCAAATTGACAGACAGAAAAATTAGGTATTTTTCTTAATGTTAGAGTAAACTGAACTCGGCGTCATTTCGTGCAGACTTGACGACCAATGGTTGCCACAAGCTTCGATAACTTAGACCAGTGTTGTTAGTGTACAACAGTAGTGTTACGTTGTTCCGTTTATGAGTGGATAAATGGAACAGCGTAATTTACATATTTAAGGTAAAAAAAAATGGGAAAAACTTGAGAAAATTGGACTACAGGCTATTATTAAAACTGCAAGAGTTAATTTGAATTAAGGCCGAATTTACATCTGCATAAAATAATCTTTCATGATATTAAAAAATATCTTGACAACAAGTACCAACAGCAAAAATAGTTGTGCTTACATGTACTTACTAAATTGCGAGCTTTGGTTCTTTCATCAGAAGGGTGTGAAAATAATGGTCTAAGCCTCAATGCGAATAAGACCAAGGTTCTGATTTTTGAAAGTGATGAAGAAAGGACGGAATGCAATATCAGTGTACATGGTAAGATATTAGAACAAGTGAATGAACTGGTATACTTGGGAAGTATGTTCAGTAGAGATGGAAGATACGAGATGGATGTGCAAAGGCGTATATATGCTGCCGGTAACAAGGCTAACGGACCCTTAGCTGCATTGATGAGACGGGGAAACGTCAGCACAGCTGCGGAGTTAGTTTAGCTGATCCGCAATGAAGAGATACACAGAATGGCAGGTACTAGCGAGGATGTCACGGTGAGAATGAAGAAGAACGTGCTCAGCTGTTTTAGGCACGTCGACGAATGAGTGATTAAAGAATGGCAAATAAAGATTTATGATGGAAAAGTGAGTGGTAAGAGAGATCGGGGGTGACCTCGGTTGACCTTTGAAAACACAGTATCAAAGATACTGGAGGAAGGTCACCCCATCCATGGGGACCCCCCGGAGGGCATGTATGAAGAAGTTAATGACAGTGGACGAGGCGAAAGAGGTATGTACAGACCGTAGCGTTTGGCGCTCCGTTCTCTCTGACTACCCCGTGAGGCTAAGGCGTGAAGCTAAGTAAGTAAGCAAGTAAGTAAGTAGTTCTTTCATAATCTACAATTAAACCATATAACAATAATATAAGGTAAACTGAAGGTGATTTTTTTTAGACTGTTTTATAACATTGAAAATTTGCCCGATATTACTCCTAACGTACCTTATAGCCTTACAGGATAGATATTAAACAGAAAATGTTAACAAAAATATTTTTTTGTATTTAATCCATTTGTTCATGAGATTAGTGCGTTCAACCAAACAAGCTCATTTGTTTTATGATATTATAGATTATTGAAAGTGTTAAATATAATATTGACGTCATAATGTTAAACTAAAAATCTTTATTGTTTTACAATTACAGAAGTAATAAATACAGTACGGACCATACATCTCTTTGAAATTAGTAAAAGTTGAGGCAAAGTGAGGAACGTAAGAGTTTTAATGGGAACGAAATGTCTTAATATTAGGTTCCTAATAGGCAGAGGGTAGCCTTTGCCTATCCTTATATGTACCGGATACAGTGGGAAGCTAAAAAAATCTCATTATTGTAGAGCAAACAAAACAACACGGAACTTCTTGAACATCTTGGGCTATTTTAAAAAAATAAGTCCAAGTGTGTAGAATTCCCTGTTTTTTAACGAATAAAAGTATTTATAGTAAATGTTTTCCTCATCGTTTATTTATGATATAAGTCATGAAGTGAAGATTAATTCTGCATTAAATATAATCAGCAAACAAAATCCGAATGGAAATACATCGTTAAAATGACATGATTTATAATACCCCATGTATTACAATATAATAAAAAACGAAATTATTAACAATACATTGTACCTTTAGAAAATATCAGCTGTGATTTTGTATATTTTTTGTAGATAAATCACTTGTTTTTAAAAATGTTATAATTTAAATTATTTATCAGAATCATATAATATGTACATGTATACCTAATCGTTTCCTTCTTATATTTAATAAAATTAATATTTTCTGAGCGTAGGATTAAAGTTAAAAAAAAGATAATTAATTATTAAAACATTTATTTCAAACACACAACCACAAATAAATAAAACACACACACACATACACTATACCACTTATTAAATAAATAAATTAAAAATGCATTTTAACTTATAAAATAAAAATAAATTAATTTATAAATTTTATTTTTATTTACATTGATTGATGCTGAATAAAAATGGCCTAATTCACAATTATAGTTAAAAAAATCTTGTTTGACTCAATTTTATTAATTTCTTTTCATTTTTTTTTTATATGAATAGTCACAAAAAAGTAAACATGTTTTGATAACAACAAAATATATAAGATAAGTTAACGCCATTTTTATAACAACATTTTTATTACAACTAGCTTGTATTTTGATTTGACTATAGTAAATAATTATTCGCAGGATAATGTGGTATGTGAAAATAATCTTTGTATGTTTTCTTTATTTAACTTACAAAGAAATTAAGGAAAAATTATATAGCTAAATGTTATGTATATATTGCTTTGGAGTCGACTGAACTGATTATAATGAAATTGTCATAAGCGTTCTTATATTATTCAGGATTTTTCAAAGAGTAACGAGAAGTTGGCAATTTATAATGATATGTAAAAAACCGAGTAGGTGACGGTTTATCTGAAACCATTGTTATAAATCATAAAAAAATCATATGATGGAAATTTCAATTTTACATAATAAAAACTACCTTTTGTTACAAATCCTGCTAGTTTGAATTCACTATACTTAAAAAATTGTATGAAAGTTTAATCATATAATTTTTTAAATCAATAATATAATGTTTCACATACAACATTGTTCTCCGGAAGTAAATACCTAAACTAACTTAACTATGAGAGAGTTAAAAGCGGCCTTGTCGACACCTGCGCATTCCTTTCGTAAGCCCTGTATGGAGAATTGTTGATAGCTGGTTCTGCTTCGGGATCCTGTGACAAAAAATATAGATTAACTTAACTGAGCTTCACGCTTTTTTTTTTTTAAATATACATTACTTATCAATATTTAAGTCACATCTCAGAGTTAAATCTAAACAAGTATTATTCAATTTTTTTATTATAGAAGACACTGTCTTAACACTAGATTTGTTATCAATATATGTATATATAATCAGCTTCACGCTGTATCCCGCACACAGCAGGGTAGGTATGGAGAACCTAGTGTTAAGATACTTTCCGCCGAGTTCTGGAGGTATGGTGTATTGAGTGGCGCAACTCAACGCCGCGCTTTGCCTCGACACCAGAACCAAGAAATGAAAATATAAATGTAAATAAATCAATATAAATGTAAATAATTTACTTCCTCGAGTGGGGATTGAACTCGCAACCAGTCAATTTTACAATCACCCTGTGAGGCACGTGCGCACCGACTGGCCTCCTATATAATACAATTGCATATGGACTTTCCGCCAATTTTAAATTCAATAAGTATTTAGTAGCGAAATTCTATCTTTGCTTTACTAGACCGGAGAAATTAAAAAATTAAAACATTCTTAAGATTTAGGATCGAACCTACAGCCATCGTGTACAGTTAGAGATCCCACTTGTATGTAAAAATATCTATAGATATATATTTAAATGGAGTTACATTCCATAACCAGAACAGATTTGCCGAATAGTGAACAAACAAGTGCAAAGTGTTTATTAAAGCAATTAGTTTTATAGTATCAGAGAAATTCTTATTAGCAAAGAGACACCGGACGTATGAATAAAAAGTGTGGGACCCGCGACGCATTCTATAGCCCTATAATATAAATACCAATGTATACTAAAAATGTTAGTAGTATTTTTTTTTCTACTAGTTGTACTGTTAGGTTAAATAAAGTATTTTTAAGACTCCTCTCTGCAATGTGGTCGTCTCACTTAAATAGCGGAGAGATCTTTTACCTCAGGCTCCATACTCCTGGACCAGGGCCCCCAGCCAGGGGATTCATCTTCATGCTCGTAGTGGTGTTGGTGCTGAGCGTGTTCATAGTAAATAACCTGAGACAACGTTGGTAATAATAGGTAAATTTATTTACTAATAATAGGTAAATTTAATTACTAGCAGCATAGCATTCCGGGACAAACAGTCTTTATTCGACAGACAGACAAAAATGTTAAAAACGTTAAAATCGTTTGTTTGTGTTTTTATATCTCGGAAATAACTTGAAAAAACATAGTTATGGACATAGATATTTCAATTTTATTTCAATGCTTAGATATAAAAAATCGTTTTGGATGTAATTAATCAGGTTTTGGATTTGAATTCAAATTATTAGTTCAAAATTTGGCGGTTGGTCTGTGTCCCCCTCAGAGTACTATTGCGCTTTACACGATTAGATCTGTTCGACGCTAAAGTACAACATATCTCATGATACTTATTAAGAAAACGTATAAAAATTTGAACGCAGCGGGACGTTATGTTATGGATGGACGTTATACGTTTTCTAAATAAGTATTTTTTTTTCCTAAGTGTGGAATAACACTTTAAAAATGTTTAATAATATCTCATGATATTTTGATGATGATTTTGATAATTGAACACAAGGTACCCATACACTGTATTCCGCACACAGCAGGATAGGCAGAGGGAAACTAGTGGTAAGACTTCCCTATTTGTTAATTTTTTTGTCAGTTTAAAACGAAACGATAAAAGGTGTTAAAATAACTTTTCGATACATCATATGTCGGGTGGAAGAATTCAACGCCACAAGTTGTATACCAGAAAGGGGAAATTAAAATAATTTAAATACAGTCTCACTCACACCCGAGCGGGAATCGAACTCACTACTGTACTTTTGAACCAGGACGGCCAATTTGTTCATAATAGTAGGTTTAAATATATAAAAGACACTAAGCCACTGTGGGCGCATTGCAACCCGATCGGAGGTCACTTTCACTGTCCTTAATACTCGACTGGTTCACGATCATCAATTATGCAGTAGTTTGTATTCAATAACCAATTTCAAAAAAGAGTGGTGTCTTGAGAATTTCTCTTTTGATAGTTTATTTTTTAGCTTCACGCTTTATCCTGCAAATAGGAGGGTAGGTAAGATGAACCTAATGTTGATACATTCCGTTCTAAACTCCGCGCTGGCAGAACTCAACGCCGAGTTTTGTCTTGTTACCAGATAGAGGAAACGAGCATAATTAATTCCCAGGAGTCGCCCCCAAAGTGGTCCCCAATCAGGGAGCCGCTATCACTCATCGTATAGCTTAGATGAGTGCTACGCTGAGATGTGTAAATGATATATAAATTAAGCTAGAATTTGTTAAGCTTCACGCTGTATCTGCACATAGCGGAACAGGCAGAAGGAATGTAACATCCAGCCAAAGTGAAGTGTTAAGACGCTACGGTGTCCATAATATGCTTCGTTACCCACATTCTCATTACACGAGCGATGAAATATAAAAAGTCTCGTAAAGTCACACGCATACGCCACTGCGTCTCAATGGTCTCCTACACATATAAAACAAAACCACGTAATCCTACTTATCGTAACCCTAACTGGACGGGAGAGCAAATATAATTAATATACAAAAATTGCTTTCAAGTGCAGTATGAACCTATAACCATAGCTTAATCACTCAGACACTGTACCACTGCGCCACGACGGCTTCATGTAAAAAATTATCCACGCTTTATAAGCAGGTGTGACGCGAGAGTATCGAGTTAACCTAAAAACATTATTTCCACGTTTAATAGTGTATATAGAAATAATATACTTCCATTTATTTTGTTTCAAGTATCTTGTAATGTAGGTAGACAGATTTTAGTGAAGAGATTCTCTGTTGTCTGTTAAACCACATGAGAATTGAGTGGCGGAACTCAACGCCGCGTATTGTCGATCAAAGTGGAGAAATGAAAATTGTTCCGTTGAATTTTTGGTGGGTAGTACATGAATAAATATGAAAGGCAAGTAATTAAAGAACATAATTCAACCTAAGTGTTCGAGTTAAAGTTCAAGTCGGAATCGAACCCACAATTTTCTCGTTTACCGTTATCATATCATGTATTTTTTTTTAAAATCACACCTTTTGACGCATACCCTGCTGGTAGGCAATGAAATTAAAATATTAAATGTTTCATTCCTCCTATTTGGAAATGAACCCACACCCTCAGGCCACATATGTTAACAATTTATGCACTCCTTAGAATATTAATAGTCATATTTAATAACTTGAACGTAAGCAAGTTATGTGGTTTAATGCGGTTTCGACCTACAACTACAAGACCATAGCAGTAGAAGATTCGATTACAGAAAATTATAGTACAAACGCTATTGATCTAGATACTCATACATCGTCGGCTGTAATTTAATGCTGTTTAGTTAATAGACAGTAAGCTGTCTTCTGACTTAACAAAAATCTATACAAACGAGTATAGTAAAATTGTAACTTGATCGTTGTCTGTACATGGAAGATATTAGAGAATTAAATAATTATTAGGCATTTATGACTATAATAGAACCCATAATAATTTTTTTTTCTGTTCGTCTGTGTGTTTGTGCACGCTGATCTCAGAAACGGCTTATTCGACTTAAACGCATTTTTCACTATTGTGTTTTGAAAAATTATCCTCAACATTTTTTGTTTCTTTTATTTCAACACGTTCATAAGTAAAAAAAATATAAGTATAAAGTATTTTGTTTGACTCAATCGCTATTTTATTTAATTTTCTGAAACATTAGTTTTTAACCGATTTCCGTAAGGCGGACGTTGTTAATTCGATTGTATTTTGTTATAACTTACGACTGGGTGAACCGGTTTCAATGATTATTTTTTTATTTGAAAGCTGGTGCTTCCCGTGTGGTCCCATTTTGATCTGGTCCAATTCTGACAATTTTATCCATAAGAAAATTAGGTAAGTTTAAAATTTACATCAGTGAGTTGGATCAAACCCACGACCTGTGGATTTTACAGTGCCCCTGCGCCACGACTGGCCACTACTTAGAATATATCATGTGTCATCTACAACAAACAGTTATTTCCGTTTGATAAAGACTAGTATCTAATAGAACTAAATCATGATATATCTTCAATAAAAAAAAACTGAAAAGAAAGTAAACTTTTTAAAACCAACCCAGATTTTAACAGCGAAATGTATATATTAAGTATTTTCTAATAAAATGCCGTGTTATGTTTCTCATTAACACTGTTTAAGTGGAGCATCCGGTAGCGGAGCGGTGGACGTAGATTCTAATACAGAGTGAGCAAATGAGGTGAAAGTGCATACTGATTTACGCCCAATATTAATAACCTATCTCAGATTGCTTCATATATCTATCCTATCTAGAGATTGGATAGATATATGAAACAATCTAAGATTGACGTTGGAGATAGGTTATTAATATTGGGCGTTAATCCAGAAGAAAATTAAGCCATTTTATATATTTTATGTATATAACCTTCGCGTTGAGAGTCAAACTGTGTTCCAACATTGGTATATTTGTATTACCTTCTGTGGTTGTTGACTGTGCTTGTTCTTCAGCTCCACCCAGAATCTTGCTAAGTTGATGGCGAGACCGATAAGTGCTATTATGAAGAATTTCACCTGCAAAATTATAATTTTATTTTAGTAATTTGCTATATATATGATTAAATTATTAAAATATATTTTTTTATATATATTTTTTGTTTCAAGCTGTATTCCGCATATAGCAGTTTAGTGCGGAAGATAATTAGTGTCATGAAACTCCGTTCCCCACTTTCCGTACAAATTTTATGTGTAGAATGGCGGAACTAAACGACGCTTTGTCTTTTTACCAAAGCAAATAAATGTAAATAACTCAGGCCCAAATTGGAATCGAACTCACAAACTTTGCTTGTTGGGAATGGCACTTAACGCTTTGTGCTCTATAGGTACAGGTTCGAGCTCGTACTTTCAAATGTTTGTTTTAGCTTCACGATGTATCCCGCACATAGCAGGGTAGGCAGAAGGAACCTGGGAACCTGGTGCTAAGACATGTCCGTTCATTGACGGACGTTGATGTGATTGATTTTCTAAAATAAAAATAAAAGAATCGTAATTTGTTTACTTATGTTTATTACCTGTAATTTAAACGACAGTATTTGAAGCAACGTCCCAATTTTAGCTTTAAGCACCGCACCCAGTATGAGAAGTTTCAAGATGGCCTTCTTCTTCTTCTTCTTTTTACCTCTTTGTTCTAAATTATTAATATAATATTATTTAAAATGTTAAATAAAACATAAATAATATATAGAAAAATAATATAATAATGTAAATAGTAATTATGCAAATAAAAAAAAATCGAATTTTCAGTAAAGTTAATAGAGTACATCGCAACAATTTAAGTCGCAATTTTCGAGTTTCTTTTTTATAATTTCAAAAGTTTACACTTATAAAAACACACTGTATACAGAAAAAGAACAAATCTACTACTAAATGAATAAAATGTTTAGAAAATTCGCTACAACTATAACAAGAGTATTCTATTCTACGAAATACTTGAATAACTAGTAAAGTAACATTACTAATTGTATAATTGTCGTGCAAATCTAATCCAAGCACTAAAATACGTGATTGCTTAAAAAAATTTAGAAGTACCCTCTAAATTATTGACCACTTTGACCTTACTGTGAGACAGACAATACTGACATTCTAATAATATATTTTTTCTTCATGTACATGCTCCTCTTAGTGTCAAGGCACTCTATTCTCCACTTTGTCTACTTTTTCCTCGATCTGGTCAAACAAGGCGCGGAGTTGCATTCCGTAGTCTTTCATTTAAATGGAGGATGAGTGTATAACGGAGTGTTTTATCACACTTCTCTGCCTGCTCTTATAAATTAAAATGAAACAAGTGCGAAAACTAATTCTAAGTAACTCTTAAATAATATTGTGTCATGCAATACTGTGATACGCTCTACTGAATAAATGTTTTTATTACCAATCGACTGTGTTTATTTTCTATCCTGAAAAGTCACGAAGCTAACGTAACAAAGGCCTGTAATTAGCAATTATAATTCGAAAGTTGTATAATAATACGCAATATCTTCTGAAAATTAGTAAAGAGACAAATTTAAAGTGATATTTATTATTCATTTTAGCTTCACTTGTATGTAGAGTTGGTTGTCTTGATAGAGCGGGGGAATTTAAAGAATTAATTCCTCCGAGTGGGCATCGAACCCACTACTACTGCGTTTGAACTTTACAGTCATATGTTGTTCCACTGTGACACAATGGCGTAAACGACATTTTCCGAAACATTTATTTTTGACTTATATGTATAAGGAGTCTCTATTCTACTTTCCTTCACAGAACAGAATGAAAACTATCTAAAACAACATGCAACCGTCACCTTCCACAGAACTGCGATCTACGATTCCATTCTCGACATTTTCCTGCTCTATGACATGCTCAGCAACAGTATCTAGTGCCTTCTCTCCCACTTTCCATATATTGGAAATGAACCCGCGACCCTTCGTCATATTCCCAACGACCCAAGTCTGTAGTCTTCCAAAACCTCGACCTTTGTCGTCTTTAGTGGGGGCCATCATTACTGGTTGGAGTAACTGGATCTTTGCTGGTTTCTGCTTCTTGTTCTTCATTTTCTTCTTTTTGTCGGTAGAAGGTGAAATTGTTAGGTCTATTCCGCCGCTGCTTTCTTGCTTTTTTCTTGATAATGCTCTAAAACAATAGATTTTTTTGGTAAAATGTTTGTAGTTTCCTGTAGGACAAGCATTACAATAAATCTCAGTTTTTATGTAATTTGACGATTCTGAGCTGCTTGTTGTGGCCGAATTGAATAATGAATACTAGTGAAAAGCGGAGAACGGAGTGTCTTGACACTAGATTGCTGTTTTTTTATAATATAAAAATCTACACTAATTAAGGTGGTAATCAAGTCTAATTTAATCCGTTAAAGTATGAACGAGAAGTTAGGATATAGAGTTCGCGCACTCTGTCCAAAATTCTTTCCATCTACATCCTATAGGGTTTCAATATAAAAATGTCGATAAATTAAATATTAGGCATTGCTATTCCACAAGGAAAACGCAATATTTGTTCTGTACGCGTCAAATTCAACACCTGTTTAAGTAAATGTTTATTTTTCCAGTATGTGTCGCTCTCTAGTGGAGAAATCTGAGCAAATACTCGGTTTCTAATTAGGACGTATTTAGATACGGTGGACAAGATGAGGTCTTGACACGCAATGTCTTTGAAAATGGGTGCATAGTTGAGGACTGATGATGAATGATGAACCACTTAGGTGCTTGTTCTTTCCAGCCCAAATGCGGCGTTGTGTTTCGCCACTTGATATGCAATGTTTTGAATTTAGGTGGAAAGTGTCTCGATTATAGATCCTGCCTTCCTCTTTCTCTCTATCTCTTTGAATTATAAGGAGGCGAGAGGTCAAAGTTTTTAGTTTAGTGTTTACTTTACGTTTTCTCCCTAACGGGATAGTTAAACAGGACGGAAGACTAAACACTACGGTTTCATTCTACTTCCTGCATACAGCAGGGTAGGCAGCGGAAACTGTAGTGTTTAGACACTTCAGAGACTCCCCAATTACCGTTCAATTTCTGAAACAGTATGTGCAGTATCAAAACTCAACGCTTCTATTATATATACATAAGTATAAAATACGATCAAGTCTAAAGTCAAGTTCGAGTAAGTTGAATTTAGACTTGATCGTACCTTATCAATTATTTAGAACAAATTTCGAATTACATATGCCAAGTATGACGCACAAGAAGCGGAAATCAAACCTGCACTGTTCGCTTTCACCGAAGAATAACGACCGTCACATACAAATCAGTCCTATAGAAATTTATTTACTTACATCATGGGACAGTGACTGTAAACGAGATTGTTGTTGGTTCGATTCCCATTCGATATATTGCTTATATTTGTGATATTTTCGTGACTTTAATTTTTTTATTTTAGCTTCACGCTCTACCCCGCATATAGAAAGACAGATAGATAAAAGCTAATGTTAAGACACTTTCCGACTAAAATCGGAAAAAAAACAGTCGATCAAAAAAAATACCAACAAAGGGCTGCATGGGAGTCGGAATCGCCCACAAAAAAGTCGGAACTTGTTAATACAGATATTAATTTCATAATTGTAGGTCAGCGATAAGTATATTTTTCTTCTAACAGAGTACTTTACAACTTGCGCTTCTCCTGTATCAGATTGAGTAGTAAGTGCCAATTTAGTTCGATTTTAGGCCGTTTTGGTGCAGCGACAAAGGATTGACTGTAACGCGATGGTTGTAGGTTGTTTCCATTAAGATGTAATAGGTCACAATTATTTTCTTTTCTCGCATTGGTAACAAGTCAAAACACGGCGTTAAGTTTCGTCATTCAACGCTCAATGTTTTGAATATTGGGCGGTGCGTGGAGATCTATATGTATTTACACTATGTTCCCTCTGCGTACCCAGATAAAACGGGGTACGGCGTGAAACTACAAAAAAAAAGGTGTAAATTTTGTTTTATCACCATCGTCATCGTGACAAACGTCATACAACTAAAGTTAGTAAAGTGTGTCAGAGAAACTCAAAACTAGAGGCAAAATCCTTTAGAAATTCAAAGAAAGCGAATGATTTGCTACCGTTGTTTGAGAAACTGTGTCCATTTATCTCCATTTATATTTGAATACGGCGAAGTTATTATAGGACAATGTACTTTTTTGTATATTTTTTTCCATTTTTTGTTTCAAGGTCGTTTTTGCGCAGTATAGTATCTGTGCTTAAAAACGATGATTGTAGTTTCGATTTCCAATCTAGAAAATTTCTTTTCATTCCCTCGCTCTGGTAAGAACACAAAGCGCAGCGTTGAGTTCCATCAATTAACAAAATTCAATGCTTAATTTAAAAATAGAGCGCTGTATGGGAAACGAAGTGTCTGAATACTAGATTCCCTCGGCCCACCTTGCTACATGCGGGATACAGAGTGAAGCTAGAAATAAAAATTATCACCATCATCATTATCATCGCCGTCATACCATACCTTGTGATTCCTTTCTGTAGAAGGTCTGAAACACCGGTCAGGGAGTGTTCGATCTCTCTGCCCAGTTGTGACGGTGGCTCGTCGAAAGAGCGTCCTGATGATGACACCTCAGCGTCCGCTTCAGCTGAAATAAAAAACAGATTTATTAAAACTAATTACACTTAATCATATTTGCGCTAATTTTAAGAGAACTTTTCTTTTTCTTTTAAATATCACATTGTATCCCGCGTATAGTAGGGTAGACAGAGGGAACTTAGTGTGAAGACTTTCCGTTCTTCATTCTACGCCTAACTATCGAGACAGTAAAACTTTTTTCACTCTATTTTTTAACCGACTTCTGTATAAGGAAGAGTTTATCAATTAAACTGTATTTTTAATTATTTTATATTTGTTACTTCAAAACTTTTGACTGGGTGAATTTTGATGATTCTTATTTGAAACCTAGTGCTTCCCGTGCTAGTGCTAATGTTATTCTATTTTGATTTGGTCCATCTCTAACCACGGTTTCCAGGAGAAGATTACAACTCAAGTAAGAAAATTACAAGATTTAATTTTGAAAATTATTTTGAAACACTTACTTAATTCACAAGCTTTAGAGTAAAGTCCCTTTGCAAATAGACAATTTTTCTAGGTAATTTTTTGTAAATCAATATCTTTATAAATAAAATAAAATAAAAATTACAATATTATTTATTCAATTAAGCCATTACAAGTACCGAATCGTCCAGTTCGGAATATAAAAAAAACCTATAAACAAACAAACTTTCGTACAAAAAAAATAATGTACATAAATAAAAAAATGCTTAAGGTGGGGATGGAACTCACGACCTCCGTGTCAACAATTAGATTCACTAATGACTTTAATAGGCTTGCGATTACATCTAATGGAGAAAGCATGGGAATCTAAGATTGATCTATTAGTGCCTACAGTATGTACAGTGTTTGGTTTTGGTTTGTAGCTGAAGATAAACGCGACGATTCTGGGTTCCAATCCCAGAAAATTAAAAAAGTTCATTTCATCGCTCTGATTCTTATCAGAGAAAGCGCGGTGATAAGTTCAGGCACTTAACAACCGATGTCTTGAAAATTAGACAGACTAACGGAGTAACGGAGTCTCTTAATTTTTTAAAATGTAAATATGTCTCGCTTTCGACCAGAAGGAAGCGGTTTTCTTTACAAAATACTCAATAATGAAATAGACTGTCCACAACTTTTGGAGTTGTGCAATTTTTAAGTTCCTCCGCGCGTACCTCGTAGTATTTTGAATAAATCAGCTTCACGCTATATCCCGCACACAGCAGGGTAGGCAGAGGGAACCTAGTGTTAAGACACTCCCCCACTTCCTGCCAAATTTTGTGTGTGTGTTGAGTGGCAGAACTCAACACCGCGCTTTGCCTCGACACCAGAGCGAAGCAATGGAAATATAAATTTAAGTAAATATTTCATCTCCTCGAGTGGGGATGAAATCCTCAACCAGTCGATTTACAGTCACACTATTTGCGCCTGCGCCACGACTGGTCTCTTTAGTATTGTGAAACTCATATATAATCCCTTATGCGAAACAGTCTCTCGGGACTAACTCCGCTATACCACGAATTAGTAAATTTTTTAGCTGGTGCAGTGACTCAACTCATATTTTTGGAGTCTCTATCAGCGTTTTTCAATGAAAATGCTAGCAACATCTAATTACAAGCTAATCAAATAAAATTAAACATAATTTTTCCTATATATTTTTTTGTTTGCATGCTGTGTCAACCTTCATATGGTTTTACAATAAGGTTATTGTTTTAACGTCATAATGTATATTCTCTTATATATAATTACTTTTAAGATATAGATTACAGTTTAGAAAGGGCAAGAAATAGATTATTTTCATTTCCTCGATCAGGTAACAGGATAGAACGCGGTGTTGAGTTCCACTCAACAACAAATATCTCGAAAATTGCGTGAGTAACGAAGTAAAAGCTTTTCCCCTTGGCGGGTTTAAAGCTTAAGGCTAAGAAAAATTAATAATAGGAAAATGCTAGTCAATTCATACAAAAAAATATATATATTGTATGGAAGGCGTTTTCCCATACAATAGTATCGCACACTTTCAATCTCGGAAAATTCCACTTCAAATGCCGAAGAAAATAATATAATTTTGTTATTTTATATGTTTTGCGAATCTCTATAATAGGAGTATAGAGGCTGTCGTGGCGCAGTGGAACAATACCAGACTGTAAGCGCGATGGTCCTGGGTATAATCTACATGCGGAGAAGTGATTTCATTTATTTTTTTCCCCCGCTCTACTCAATAAAGCGCGGCGTTGAGTTCCATCAGTCAGTACACAATTTCCTGAAAATTACGTGGTGGTGTGGGGAATGGAATGTTTTAACATTAGATTTTTTCACATTAAAGGTGAAAAACTATTTTTAGAAAACGTACAAAAATTGAACGAAGCCGGACATGCATGCACTTAGCCATACATTCCAAACGACGGGGCGATTACAACCTGTTTCTTTGTTAATTGATATTTACTTATAAGAATTACAATGTCGACGGCCTCTTCCTTTCTCTTTTAATAATATATGTAATTGATTATAAATATTAATATAATTTATAAAAGTTTTTATTACTTCACACATAAATAAATATCTTTTTTTATCTGTGTGTCTTTTTATACATTGTATTTTGCACATAGCAAGGTAGGCAGAGGGAACCTGGGACCTAGTGTTAAGACCCTCCGTTCAACATTAAGACGCTTCCGTCCTCATTTCTACTTACTTTCATGCGAACTTTTGATGCATTGCGTGTTTTATTGCGGGACTCAACGCCGCGATTTCCCTCGTCACCAGAGCGGAGAAATGAAAATATTAATATAATAAAAATAAATTTTCATTTCCTCAAGTGGGAATTTAACTCACCACCTGTCGCGTTTAGAGTGACACGCTTGAACCCTTGCGTCACGAGGGGCCTCACAAATATTTACCACTAACATTTTAGATTTGAACCTACAGCCTTTTCTTGTAATCTAAATGACATACACAGCCAAGCATTGAACAATATAAATATAACAATGCTATCTCAATTCGCAATATATGCACATTATAATTTCATATTATCGGCTAGAAAATAGGTTTTTAAACCAGCACGGGTCTATGCGTGATGGAAACATCTTATAACTCACGCATTAAGCTTACAGATTGTACGTGATTTATTACTTGGATGTGGCACAAGACGTTAACAAGAGGTCGCGGGTTCTTTTCTGAGGGAAAGGTTTTTATTGTAAAGTAGGTTTAGGTAATAAAGCCAATAATGCTTGATAAGCTACCAAAATACATATAATTTAAAATGCTTCGAATTCGTTTGTGTGTCGGTGCTGCTAGTGTAGCGATTTTCTTTCATAAAATTTGAATTTTTATTATCAAAAAATTATATAATCTGTGAAAATTTCAACTGTCTATGAGATGCTCATGAGATTCCGGCTGGTGACAGACGGACGTACAGACATACATAGCGGAGTCTAACTAATAGGATCCATTTCACTCTTTGGGTACGGTACCCTATAAATTTTGTATGCAGTGCGTGGGGTACGGGATGTCTTAACTCGCGCATAAAATGAGATACAGTACATACATAAAATATCTACAGAACAGGTTGATTAAAAATAATCATGAAAAATATAATCTATAAAGTAATTTACAATCTCTTGTTTATTGAAAAAAGTAAAAAAAATAAAATCAAGGTCTTATTAAGCAAATTGTTGCTAATATAATTTACAGGGAAACTGAATATTTTTTAACATTTTAGAGATCCTTGAGAAAATCTTTATATAGTTACTAATCATCGCCCGCAACTTTGCTTGCATGGGCTTTAAGATGCGAAATGGAAAAACTCGATTATTTCCTGTTCTCGTAGAAATTTCTAGAAATCTGTTCTTAATATCTTTTTGGCTTTACGCTGTATCTCGAACATAGCGGGGTGGGTAGAGGTAACCTGAAAACCTAGTGTTAAGACACTTCCTTTCCATTAAGTAATGCAAATGGCATTACCGTAAAATTCTGTGGAGGTGTTGGGTGATTAGTGGCGGAACTCAACGCCACGCTTTGCTTCGTTTCCAGAGCGAGGAAATAAAAATATTAAATATTACATTTCCTTGAGTGGGTATCGAATCCACAGTGTCCTGCTTACGCTTGTACCTCTGCGCCACGACAGGTCGTTTAATCTTTTCGTTGTATCCTTATATGAAAATATACAATATACAATATTGTAGATACGTCTTTTCTAAACAAAGAGATTTCGCACTAATTAGCGTATTTCAACGCCGCATTTTATAATACTACACACACACTACTACACACAGGGAAAAAAAAAATTATATATAAACATTATTTATAGACCGTCATGGCGCAGCGGCAGAGTCTGGCTGTATACGCGACGATGGTTTCTTACGAGATTAAGTCGCCACTCAACACACAATGAGTCGAAAGTTGGATTGACAGTGAAAAACGGAGTGTCTCAACACTAGGTTCTCTCTATCGACCAAATGCGGCATACAGCGTAAAACTACAAAGTATAATTTTAAATGTGATTTGAACATACAATCACCACGACAACATCACAACTCAACCATAACAGCATCAATATTTAATACCGTATAGAGGGATAGTAATTTTCTTCTATTCTAGGTACAATAAATTACTTGGTAACTGCAACGCCTAGAGCTAGGGAGCAAGCAAAATTGAGGTAATATTTCAAGTTGCTTTCTATAGCGATTATACGAAGCGATTAGTCATTTACTTGGTCGGTAGAAGGAGGGTAGTGTTTAGACACCTCGATTCTCACGTAATTTTGAGACATTGTAGGTTTAGTAACGGAATTTAAAGCTGAGCTTTTTCTTGTTGACAGAGCGAAGTTTTCGAGTTGTCAGAGTGGGAATTGAACCTACAACCATCTCGATCCAGCCAGTCAGATGCTTTGACGCTGCCACATTATAGTTAAGTCATGTTTATTATATTTACATCAATCTGGATATACAGAACCCTTTACCAAATTACTGACTTACTCTATGAAATATATTTATAAAAACCTTTCCATTAAGGTATAAATTTATAAATATGTCTAGTATTTTAAATATATACGTTAATGGAAGGATATATTTTTAGCTTCACGCTGCATTCCGCATACCTATACCTACAAGTAGCAGAGCATCCTAGTGTTAAGAACTAAAGACACTCCGTTTCTCTCTGCCCAATTAGAATTTCCGAGACATTATGTGATGAGTGGCGGAAACGTAAAGTGGAAATCTTCTTACCGCCACCTTTTCTTGTTATCAGAGCAGGGTTTTGAAAATGAAGAGTTTGTTCGTCTAAATTGAAACAATTTTTTGTCGAGCAAGGCTATACAAGATAACGTCAATCTTATCGATTTGACCAACTATACCTACGGTTAGAGGTAGTTTTTGCATTGCACACGTTTTACGTGTTATGTGTTATACATAAATCATAGTCATTATATTTCCATTTCACTGTAAAGCCGACATAAATGGTCTTAAAAGACGCACACACAGATCGACGGTCAACAAAGTGACCCTACAAGTGTTTCGTTTTTTCATTAGAGGCACGGAACCCTAAAAACAATGATTCGAACTCACGACCTTTATCTCGCACGCAACAAAGTTTATATGTCGAAATAACTTTCCTTACAGACACGCCACTTTCATCCTAATTGCAAGAGTAAGATAACTTTCACTTATAAATACTGGTTTTTTTTTCGACGTGAAATTTTGTGAATTATTTATATTTAACACATTTCAGTTTTAAATAATATTATATTGTAATTTTCGAGCGTCTTGTGACAACATTTTATTGACTGAAGGCAAAAATGGCATAACAAAAAAATGCTTCTGAGATATATTTTTTATATTTAAGGTTCTTTTACTTTTATGTATCTTTTTCTTCACAGTTCTATCCAGTCCAATCTAGTAAAAATACACATCATTGAGTGATGAAACTAAAGTTTTAGTTTTAATATATTGTGATTTTATAATCAAGTGGAAGTCCCACTCCGCAGAAAAACTATATCAAAATTATATACGTTTCGACAACAGCGTTAAGCCCCGCCAATCACCAACTTGTCAAAAATTGGACAGTTGGACATTGGACAGAGAGTTCTTTAACGCTACTATACTATATAGTCAAAATATATAGATTTTTTTATTAGGAATCATTTCTTCTTCTAAATCTTAGGAATCATTTCTTACCACGCATATAAGTGTGTAGACGGAGAGAATTATATGTTAAGACACTCCCCTTTCGCTTCGTTCGTCACTCCAAATAAATAATCCATCGAAAATGCGGCGCTGATGGTGCGTGGTAAAGGAAAGACACTCCTTTCAACTCCCACAAATAGCAGGGTATATAGGAGGAACACAAGATTCCCTCTACTTATCCTGCTATTTGATGGTAATATATATTATAAAGCAGTTAACGCCCAATGTTAATAATCTATCTCCTACGTCAATCTTCGATTGTTCCATACATCTATCCAATCTCTAGATTGGATAGATATATGGAACAATATATTTTCTTATTTATAATAAGCTTGGGATTAACGCTTAGCTATCTAGTATTCTTATTATTATTATTTCTCCTCAACACGTTTTGTATTAAAAAACGGATTTCTACCGATTTCGGGTATAAATTAAATTTCTTTACATTACAGCGGTTATTGAACTATTAGGATGAGCAATATCGTCTATCATCGTCGATACCCATTCGAGGAAATAAAATATGTAATATTTTCATTTCCTAGTTCTACTAACAGGGCAATGCGCGGCGTTGTGTTCCGCCACTCAACACGCAATGCCTCCATCCAATTCGGCGAAAGGTGGAAACATTAGGTTCCCGGATTACCTCTGTCTACCTCGATATCTGCGGGATACAGCGTGAAGCTAAAAAAAATTACAAAATCTGTCCCTTTTTTGCGATTTTGTTGTTTTTTATCATTGAAGCGAATAATGAAATAGTAAAAGAGGCGGAGTTAGACTTTGGTTGACCGTCGAAAGTCAGTAAAAAAATAACAAAATAAAAATATATTTTTTAAAATAATTTGACCATTTTTTATAATAAATTTTAAATTCATCTTCACTTTATGAGGAACGTCGTGAAAACAACTTTCTCTACCAAAATAAGATTTGTATGCATATTCATTCAATACTGTAGTTTTAATATAAAATTTTATACCAAATTGGTAAATCTACTCCTACTAAATCTACGACTAGATTCTAACTGTATCCATATCGGGTGAGTACAGCGGTTTTATATAGTAAAGGTTGACGCGATGTAATACAGTCCAAATATAGATTTCCTCGAAAAAACACTATCCAACATAAAAAAATCCAATTCAAATTAATAGTTCTTGAGATCAACGTTTAAAACCTAACATACATATTAATTTAGTTCTTTTTACATTATCACCTAAGAGCCAATAGTAGCCAGATTGTTATATTATAAAGCTTGAAAGTTTCTTTTCGCATACACCCAGCACTGGTAAGTACTATCAGGGAACATGGAATTTGGGTTGTGGTTACTTTGGCACTTGTTAGGTAGTAATTAACCTAACTTAAACTTTTTTAAATTATAAAGTTCAATTTAACCACAATCCAAACTCCACATTCCGTGATAGTAATTCCCAGTGTTGGATGTATGCGCACAGAAACTTTCAGGCTTTATAAAATAACTAAGGTTTGGCCCTACTTTTCTTCTATCGGCTCTCTCTCTCTCTTAGTATCAATGTATATATAAACAAATATACTTATATTATATATGCCATATCTTGATAAATGCAAGTAAATAGAAATTGCGAGTCAACCGCCGTGACTTGAAGAATTATATTATGGTTGTGTACGATAGTCGCCTCTAGTGAACAATCACTTACTTTATAATTTGACGAGACGAGCGCGGTGACAGATTGGCATCTGGTGTTTTCATCTCTAAGATATGATTAACACTTTAAAAATATAAAATTTTCTTCTACATGGCATGCCAGTGAGTGATGTTAATAGCGGGTTCAAATCAAAGCGATTTCTTTATATGCACATAGGCCGCTGTGGGGCTGTGGGTATTCATTTTCTAGCTCTGGTAAAAAGTTAAGTGTCATTTCACTCAAAAAATGGGCGGTGTGTGGCCATTTAAGTGTTTTGACACTATATTCCATTGATATTGAAATTGACACCATCGCGGCACGTTAGGGCAATGTATGAGTGAGAGTATGAATGTTGTAGGTTGGTGTACCCACTCGAGGACATGAATGGCTGTTCTTCATTTTGGTAATTAAAAAAATTCGTGGAGCTCCGTCACTCAATGCGATTAGTCTCAAAAATCAGTCGGTGCGTTAGCAACGGGGTTACCCTAGGTTCCCTTTGTCTATCACACTATGTAAGGAAAAGTGTGAAATTGCCGAAATATTTCACTATTATAATAAATTTCAATACACTTTTCAAATATATATATCACATTAACATAATTAGAAAGTAATAATTAAATATTATTATGCAAATAATTTCAAAGTAAAAAGTTGTCTTGTTACGACAGGAAGTCGGTTAGAATGAAAGTAGGTGATTTTGTTCGTACGTACACACTCGTAGAGTACTAAGTAAATAATCTTATGTGCTAGTAAATTATATATGGATAAACGTATCAATAATTGATAGCGTCGTATATGGCCGAGGTAAGCAGTTCAAATTTTTAAAATCACTTTTAACTGTAAACCGGGTCTAATTTACAATTTTTTATGTAAACCACTGAACTATAAGGTGGTTTATTCGTAGTAATTATATTTCTTTACAAGGTCAAGTTATATCATTATTATATTTTGTCCTCCCATTAATCAAGTTATCAACTAAGTAATGTTTTGATTCGTTTCCAAAAAAAAAAGAAAGTTTGCCAAAATTGAATAGTGAAAACTGCATTTAAATCGTTTAAGCCGGTTCCGAGATTAGCCTGCACAATATTTGTTTTGGGTTTCTATTAAATTTATAAATACCTCCAATAATGAGGCCAGTCGTGGCGCAGGGACACAAAGTGTGACTGTAAAATCGACTGGTTGTGGGTTCGATCCCCACTCGAAGAAATGAAATATTTTTTTACATTTATATTTACATTTCTTCGCTCTGGTGTCGAGGCCAAGCGTGGCGTTGAATTCCGCTACTCAACACGGAGTACCACAAGAACTTGGCAGAAAGTAGGTAACGGAGTGTCTTAACACTAGGTTCCCTCTGCCTACCAAAACGTATAAATAACTGATAATGTGGTCAATGAGAGTAAAAAAAATAATATCGATATAACTCGACCTTGTACAGTAAATTTAATTGCTGTAAATAAACAAACATTTAATTCTGTGGTTTTAATAAAAAATAAAATAAATTAGGAAGTCCTGTTAATAACAAAGTTTCTTTTATAAACTTAAATCGACTTCATATACATTTTTGACTATAATATAATATTTTTTCCTTACCTGCCCAAATATTTCTTTGTTTCTGCACTTCCTGGTCCCAGGAGCTCAAAATTTTGCCAGCCTTCTCCTTAGCACAAGCCCATGCGTCTTCTTCCCCAAAACAATCGAGAATCGACATGACACTAGGTGCCAAGTTCTTACCGAATTTCATAACATACTCGTACGACCGTTCGATCAAGGAATCACTTTTTACCGAACTTATGAATAACACTAGACATAATAAATGTATTTTTGACGCCATTTTGACGTCAAAATGACACTTTGTTTTTTTTTTTAAATTGCTTGTTGTTTTTTTTTTAATTTTTCAAGGCAACAACGAATGCTTTCACGTTCAAGGTTGCACTGAGCGCGTGAAAGTTGAATTTGTAATATATACACGGTGTGTTCCACATGTGGGGGTATTGAGGATTGTGTACGATAGAGATGGAACGTTTTGCAAATTTTATAATTGCAATTAATATAATGAGAAAACACTCCGTCCTACGTTCTGTGTTTTTTATAAGAGACAATAATTAATTTTCTTTATTTATTCTGTTGGTAGGATGAAATAAGGCGTTGAATTCCGCCACTCAAAGCGCATTGTCTCGATTTCGGTTGGAAGGTAGAAAATGGAGAGTTTTGACACAAGTTGCATTGCGGAAAAAAACGTGAAAATATACTTAATTTTCATTTCTACAACCTACTAGGTTGGGCAAATGCCTTAACGTCGTCTGGCGTTAGGTTCCGCTACCCAACACACAATAAAACACAATTGGGCGAAAAGTGGTAAACGAAGTACCTACACATGATTAGTCTTCTATATTTCAGATTTTTGGTAAAGTTGTGTTATTACGTTTTTAGAGTTCCGAACCCAAAGAGTGAAACAGAGACTATTACTAAGATTCCTCTGTCTGTCTGTTCGCCTGTATCCAGGCTGTATCTCAAGAACTGTGACAGTTAGATGGTTGAATTTTCCACAAATTATATATTTTTGTTGTCGCTATAACAACAAATACTAAAAAATCTTTCGTGCGCGACTCTGACTCCCACTTGGCCGGTTTTCTTAATTTTGTGTTTACATCAGAAACGAAAACAATTTTTTATTCACATTTCTTGAATCGAACTCAATATCATCGTAATACAGATTAAGGCAAACATACACTTTCTCTTATAAAATTTTAATCTATATTTTTTTATTTATTGAGCAAAACTGCAATGACGTCAATTTTTATTTCACAAAAAAAAAGTAAATATTTTTTATTTCATTGAACAAATTTTGGCATGATCTTTACAAGTGTCGCCCTCACGTTTGTTTGCGTGGACTTTAAGTTATAAAAACCGTGTAGTTTCATCTTTCCATTGTCTATAATTTTTTTTGTTCGCCTCCGTTGACTACAATAGGGCGAGAAAAGAAAAACAAAGTGTATTTTTTCTCCTGTCAGATTAATGTCGCGCGTAGCGCGTAGCACGCGACTGTAAACGCGATTGTGAAGGGAAGGGGGATGAAGGGAAGGGGGAAGGGGAAGTTGTGGGCTCGATTCCCTTTCGGGGTAGTCGTACTTAAGTTATTTTTAATGATTTAACAATAATAATATTTTTTAATAAGTGTATAGCATTTATTTATGACAATTTCTAACTTTGAGGTTTTTTTTACTTCACACCTCGTGCCGCTGCAACACGACTGGCCTCAACATATATATATATATATATATATATATATATATATATATATATATATATTATTCTGCAAAATATCAACACTCCGTGATACCGATCTCCAAAAATCATACGCGAAATCAACATATTAGAGAAACACATAAAAAAAACCTTAATTAAATACCAAAAGAAAGTGATGTCAAATAGTACTTAAAATAGACGCCTATGTGGCGCAGTTGGAATGTATTTGATTGAATTTTGATGATTATGAGTTCAAATTTGGTCAAAATGTTTCCGCTTCACACTGTATTCCGCATATATAGCATTCTTCTTTGCTTTCTGGTGCAATAGCGTGAAATAGCGTGTCTTTTTTTTTAGTTTTACGCTATATCCCGCACATAGCCAGGAACGTGGGATCCTAGTGTTAAGACACTTCTGTTACCTACTTTCCACCGGATTCTGGAGGCATTGCGTATTATATGCTGGAAATCAACTTTCTTTTACCAGACAGAGCGATATATTTCGTAGGATATGCGGAGTCAGCTTAGCTGATCGATCCGCAATAAAGAGATACACAGAATGGCAGGTACTAGCGAGGATGTCACGGTGAGAATGAAGAAGAACGTGCTCAGCAATGGCAAAAAAGATTTATGATGCTAAAGTGAGTGGTAAGAGAGATAGGGCGAGACCTCGGTTGACCTTCGAAAACACAATATTAAAGATACTGGAGGATGGTCACGTATAAAGAATGAGGATCCCCCAGAGTGCATGTATGAAGAGGTTGATGACAGTGGACGAGGCGAAAGAGGTATGTAGAGACCGTAGCGTTTGGCGCTCTGTTTTCTCTGACCACCCCGCTAGGGGTAAAGCATGAAGCTAAGTTAAATTAAGTTAATTTGTTCTCCTTAACATCTGTATGTAGATGATTTGCAATTGTAGCGACATGGCTATTTATACGTATTATGGGAGAAGTGGCATGAAAGAGCCAGGTTTTGAAAGAGCCACCTGCAATATTATAGTAGTTTAGGAACGGACTCGACAGAATATTTTAGTTTTAAACGGCAACACTGATTTCCCATCACCCACAAAAATTTTACACATCTTCGCAACCAACGGAGGCCGATATGTCGAGTTAAAGTTTTTGGCTCTCAAAAGTAACTTCTTTACCTCATTTGAGTTGTTTTTTAGTATTTCATTGTAAACGAATATAGGTACTTGGATTGTGGATCGAGTTTATGTATATATTTGGCCTCGTAACTGGATTAAAACTGAGTTTCAAAAGTATTGATATCGTTGTGATTTTGAAGGTTATATTTTTTTAAAGAATAAGTTATGAAAGAGCCGGGTGGATGGGCCT
>JAATLQ010016053.1:0-19522 GCA_013421005.1 Heliconius erato x Heliconius himera | reverse complement strand
TATATATATATATATATATATATATATATATATATATATATATATATATATATATATTTTTATACTAAATATTAAAACTAGGCAAATAAATCTAAGTTTGTACAATTTTAATCGTATACTTTTTTGTCATTTCCTTAGCCCGATATAAGTATATATCTTTTTAATGACTTCCTTATTTTACCCCAGTTGCGATAAATTTAATGATTTGAACATAAATATAAATTAACTTCGTTATCGAGGTATTAAGCGCGGCGCTAAGTACCGCCACACAACACACAATGCCTCCGGAATTTGGCAGAAAATGGGAAACGAAAGAGCCTTAAAAGTAACGGAGTGTCTTAACACTAGGTTTCTAGGTTCCTCTGGTTGGGCTTTGTATGCTGTGATATTTCAAAAACTGGGACGAAAGTGCATAACGGAGTGTCTTAACTTTATGTTGGCTCTCCTCTATATACAGATAGATTTACTGTATACTATAAAGAGGAAAACCAGTATTTAATATTTACACACTTTTGTTTAAAATTGTACATGGAAATATAACGTTCCGTACACATATAATATATAATTGAATTTATAATATAATCAGACCATACAACTAAATCAAATAATAAAAACAAATTCTCAATTGATTTCTTCAATATTATTTCAGTAGTGAAACAAAAATGACTTTCATAAGAGTTCTCACAATATGGTTACCTTTGTTACTTATATTATGTTTAACATTCATTGTTATGCAGTCTATTGCTTGTAAAGTTGACACTGCAGCGGTAAGTCTAATTAAATTTTTTTAACTTCACACCGTATCCAGCATATAGCAGGTTAGACAGAGGGAACCTAATTTTAAGGCACTCCGTTTTCCACTTTCCGCCGAATTGAAGGCATTGCGTGTTGAATAGTGAAACTCAACGCCGCGCTTTGCCATGATACCAGAGCGAAGAACCGAAAATATTAATAAATAATAATCATTATAGGAATCGAACCCACAACCACCGCATGTATAGTCACGCGCTTATGTCACGTAATGGCAGCAACACGCATGACGGCTTCTTTATCTAAGCAATATTTCAAAATCGGTCGGATACTGGAGAGGCTTGTAGACAAAGAGAACTTTATCTACGCTGCTAGATGTGGGAGATGCGGGGATGAATTGCATGTTGACTGACTGCCTAAAGAGAATCAAACCCACAACCGTCGCTTTTACAGCCAGACGCTGTCATAGCGCTACGGCAGCGCGAAGCGTTTAATATAGTTATATTATTATAATCTATTTAATTTTCCTTAGTGTTTTTCAAATGAAGAGTGCTGTAGTACCTGCTGTATCAGTGGATCATGTGTAAATGGTAAAACATATTGAAAAATATATAGCGTAGTTGATGACAGTGGACGAGCCAAAAGAGATATGCAGAAACTGTAGCGTTTGGTGATCTTCTTTCTTATTTTCATTTCCTGGGTCTGGTAACAAGAAAAAAAGCACATAAACACTTTTCGCCACTAAGCAACCAATATCCTAAAATAAATAAGGAAATTGGGAAACGGAGTGTGTAAAAATTAGTTTCC
Organism: Heliconius erato x Heliconius himera; assembly: GCA_013421005.1. Taxonomy (NCBI): domain Eukaryota; kingdom Metazoa; phylum Arthropoda; class Insecta; order Lepidoptera; family Nymphalidae; genus Heliconius; species Heliconius erato x Heliconius himera. The sequence goes on along the minus strand of JAATLQ010016053.1, from coordinate 17,965 downwards.
CTCTGCCTTCCATGCTATATGCTGGATGTTGCGTGAAGCTTCTTTTTATTTTAAATTAATTTTATAATATGATTTTAACTTTATTGTACACAATATTATTTCAATTTTAGATAATAAGTTAATTTTGCTCTTGAGTTGTGGGTTCGATACCCACTCGGGGAAATGAAATATTTATTTAAATTTTTATTTTCATTTCTTAGCTCTGGTATCGAGGCTAAGCGCGGGGTTGAGTTCCGCCACTCAACACGTAATACCTCCTAAATTTAGCGGAAAGTGGAAAACAGAGTGTCTTAAAATTAGGTTCTCTCTGCCCACCATTCTGTGTTCGGGATAGAGCGTGAGCTGATTTTTTTTAAATAATAATTCCTTAGCCTTCAGATCATGTACCGGATAGTAAATGATGTCTTTGAAAAAGGACCCCAGGCTGACCTACGGACAATTATGCTGAACTTTTAAATAAATATATGAAACTAAAAGAACTTTTATTTAATTTTGTCACTCAACATTTTGTTATAATTTATTTTGGTAAGGCGCTGTATCCCGCACGGTAAGGATCCCATTAGCACGCTAGGCATAGGGAACGTGGGAACGTAATATAAAGACACTTCGTTCCCATTAAAACATTTTCCGTCGAATTTTTGTGGCATTTCGTGTTGAGTGGCGGAACTCAAGGCCGCGCTTAAGAAATTATTGAATATTTAATTTCCATAAGTTGAAATCAAAATAACAGCCGTCGCGCTTACAGTCGCACAATGGTGTCCTGCACTACGACGATCTCAATACAACATATCTGCCATAAAAAAGAATAAGCAGTAGTAAGTAAGTAATAAGAGTAGACGCCCCGTTTTCTACTCGCCCAACAATTTCGAGAAGTTGTGTGTGGAATGACTAAGTAACACCGTACTTTATCTTATTACAGCAAGAAACAAACAAATAGCTGAAATGAATCTAAATATCTTTCCACCGAGCGGACGTCGAACCCACGATCATCGTGTATAGTCTGGTAAACACTATTCCACTGCGACATGATAGTGAATATTCGCTATTAGCTTCATGCTGTATTCCGTACACAGCAGTGTAGGCATATGGAACCGAGTGTTAAGACACTCCATTTTGCACTTTCCGCCGAATTCTGGAGACATTGTATGTTGAGTCGCGGAATTCGACGCCGCTCTTTGCCACGACACGAAGAGCGAAGAAATGAAAATATATAATTAAATAAATATTTCATTTCCGCGAGTGGAGATCGAAGCCACAAACAAACCGTTTACAGTCACTATTTGTGCCCCTGCGCCACGACTGATCTCAATTTGTTTATTTATTTAAACCACCTAACCTACCTAATTCACATTTTTTTATATAATTGTGTACTGTAGGAACTTATCACACAATATATTCAATTTAATTTTGTTTAAACGAGTTTAACAGCTAAACCAATATAAATGGAAATTTTCCTTTTGTTAAGCTAATTATTTACGCTATTTTTCTTCAACAGCGTGAAATAATTGCATACAAATAAAAAATACTCAATGAACCCACAACTCTATGTTATATAACCATAATAAGGTTTTACAGCGTTAATAATATCTCAATTTATTAATACCTTTTGCCGTATGATCCCGGCCTAGAATAGGTTCATCCTAGTACTGGTGGTATCGTAAGAGGCGACTAAAGTACGTGTGGTAGAGTCACGTCGCCAGCAATGGCAACACGCATGGGCAGACTCGACCGGATCATTACCACCCCCGGCATTTAAAACCGGCGTGAAGTAGTGGCTTCATGCCACTGCGTTTCGCATCAGGTAATGCCGGGCTCCGGAGCCCAATCCATCTTAAAGGCAGGCAACGCACCTGTAACTCCTCTGCTGTTGCACGGGGTCGTGGGCGACGGTAATCACTTACTATCAGGTGACCCCAACGCTCGTTTGCCTTGTCTTTTCCATAAAATAAAAAAAACAAAAATTATATAAAACAAATACTTTGTATTTCTTTTTTAAAAAATTGGAACGACAGAGTATTTAAATTTCTAAAAATTGTAATAAAATATGACACAGTCATAGTTTATATATAAAAGAAATGCAGAATGTCAATACTTTTATACAATTACCTATAAATAATATACTAAATTAATATATAAATAAAACTTTATTTATTACATTTGCATAGAGCGATGTACACGTTGCTATGGCAACACGTATTGTACGCGTCACTTGTTTATTTAGTACAACAGCTGCTCTAAAACAACAGTTAATCTGTGTTTAAGTGATAAACCCTAATCCAATTTATGTGTATTCCATCACGATCAACAAACAGATAACTGATAACAGCCTATGTACCTTTATTATTAGGTAGGAGTGTTTGTTTTTCGGCTTCACGCTATATCACGCATATAGCAAGATAGAGGAATCTAGTGTTAAAACGTTTTTCCCCACAAACCGCCCTATTTTTAAGGCATCGAGTGGTGAAATTCAACGCCGCACAACAAATGTTATAGTATATTAATTAATCTTCTATAACTTTTTACAGTAAGACACTAATATTTTTTAGTTTCACGCTGTATCCCGCACATAGCAGGGTAAGTAGAGGGAACCTGGGAACCTTAAGTTAAGACACTTTCATACTCCACTTTCCATACATATTGTGGTTGAGTGGCGAAATCAACACCGCGCCTCATCTTGTTTAATATTAAATATTTGATATATAATTATGAAATATTTGATATTTTCATTTGAAATGAAAATATCAAATATTTCATTTCCTCAAGTGGGAATGGAACCCACAACTAGTCGCGTTTACATTTACAAGCTTGTGCCACTGCGCCATGACTGCCTTAAATACAGTAAATACAAATGCACAATTATATTACAAGAACTGAATTTTTCTAAAAGATACTTCGATAGTCCATGTTACCAACGGTTCTCAATATAGAAGTATCTATAAATATCGCCCCAAACCAAATAATGGTAATTCAACATCAGCTCACACATACAGGTAACGTATGCGGGCTCCAAGTTACAAGACGGTTCTGATTGCATCTCAGGGATTTTTACGGTTCAATAAATAATAAGTTTCGGAAAATTTTCTGCGACATACATTATGCACTAGCGGCCTCCGCGTTGCTTCACCTTCGCCGCACTTCGCTTTTGTGTTTAAGGAAAAATTTGGTTGATTTTTTTAGTATTGTAATTGAAGCTGTAGACTTTTAGTTCATCGTAATTTAAATGTTTTGGTATTTTTTTTATTTTACTTGTCAAAATTCAGAAATTTAGTTATTCCCACGTAAATCCCGATCGGAATATCCGGCGAGAATTGCCACATAATCATCTCCCTCACTCTCTCTCTCTCTCCTATCCATTATATTATACTATTGTTGTCATTTACACAACAAAAAGACTATAAGCACTTAAAACACGGTTAGCCTAAAATCACAGAAGGATACTTCAATCTTATTTATATGTATAGATTTTGCAGGTAGGAATTCAAAATTTACTAAATGGCAAACACGCTTTATAAGTTCATAGTTCATAAAATGAAATGCGCTTGATTAAAAAAAAAAAGAAATAAGATGGCGAATGGCCATCGTGGCGCTAGGACACAATAGTCAAATCCTGTAACGCGACGGTTGTGGGTTCGATCCGCTCTCGTGGGAATAAAATCATTATTTATTTTTACTTCTTCACTCTAGCACCAAAGCAAAAGCCCATCATTGAGTTCCACTACTCAACAGGCAATGCTAGGAAAAATTCGGCGAAATATGGAGAACGAAGTTTCTTATGCAGAGACTGTATCTCACGACGCTGTTTTGTTTTAAATATTCTAATGGCGTTCATGACGCGGAGGGCCAACGATTTACCATAAACGTATTAGTGTAGTGGGTTCGATTCATATTCAAGGGAATGAATTATTTTTATTTCTCCACTGTGGTAAAAAAAGTTTAGCTTATCAGCGCTCAGTGTCTCGAATTTGGAGAACGATGTGTCTTGGCACTATATTATGGAGATATTATGTTGAATAATATCTCCATAATATAGTGCCAAGAAAATTAGTTTTTTATATTATATCATTATATTATGAACAAAATATTTGTAGTTATTTAATAATTATTATTTAATATTTTTTTATTAAAATTAAATCTTTATATAATATTATTATATTTTATAATATCGCTATATTGACATTATAAGCTTTGGATATAAGTAAATAAGTAATGAATGAATTCTATTAATAATATGTAAGATAAATTTATAATATTCAATAGAAATGCGAGCAGATGCAACCAGCTCCCAGAGACTGGGTGCGAAGCGATGTATTAATTAAATTAAAATGCTAGAATTCCTTTCATATATACATATATGGAATTTCTATGTGATTTGATTGAATATTGTGTAATGATTTTATATTTATTAGAGTTTAATATTCACAATAATTTATTATAAAAATGTAAATCAATCTCTTTGTTTAATAAAAATAAGTAATATAGAACTGTCACCAGGGAACATTAATAAAATGACGCTTGATGTGGTCGAAAAATTCTAGATATACTTTTAGTCTTGGAGTGGAAGAAGAAAGAGATCCTCTAGAATAACACATAACCGTAGCGTTTGGCGCTCTGTTCTCTCAGACTACAAATTCGATATTATGAAGATTAGGATTCATTTTTCTTTTTACAGTTGGAGGATTGACTGGAGTAGTCTTAGCAAACTCTTCTATTGATATTACCCTTCATGATACCTATTATGTAGTAGCTCGTTTTCATTATGTTTTATCTATAGGAGCTGTATTTGCTAGTCTAGGAGGATTTGTTCACTGATATTCTTTATTTACAGGACTAATATTAAATCCTTATTTATTAAAAATCCAATTTATCTCAATATTTATCGGAGTTAATTTAACATTTTTCCCCCTAGGGATAAAGCGTGAAGCTAAGTTAAGTTATATTATAACATATTGTATTAGAATATAAGATAGACATTGTACAAGCTTAATAGTATTTTACTCTGCAAGATATATAAGTTCTGTAAAAGCCTCGAGGTGTTTGATTTAGTTACATCTGAATGTAATAAACTTTGTTTAGAATGGAATATGTAACTTATGTTATTATATACCAATCGTGGCACAGAGGCTAAGCGTGTGACTGTCAACGCCACAGGTTGTGGGTTCGATTCTCACTCGAGGAGATGACTATATTTAATATTTACATTTCCTCGCTCTAGTAACAAAACAAAATGCAGTGCGGCAACAAGGTTTGCCTCAACTCAACTTTGTGAGTTCTGCCACTCAACAAGCAATGCCTCTAGAATTCAGCGGCAAGTGTGAAACGAAAGATCTCAATGGAAACGGAATGTCTTAACACTAGGTATCCTAGATACCTACTAGGTATCCTAGGTTCCATCTGCCTACCCTACTATGCGCGGGATAAAGAGTGAAGCTAAAAGAACTATTTTTTATACTGACCGAATAATTTATAAATATTATATGTATTAGTATTCAAACTTCGTTAGCAAACTCTTTCTAACAGCTTTTCCTGACAAATATCACAATCGAAACAATAAACTAAGTTATCGGTTTTCGGAACTTGGATACATTATTATGATTACATATTATACACGCTACCCACGTGTGGAAATATTTTTTTGTTCACGCTGTATACGGCACGTGACTGAGTAGACAGAGGAGACCTGGGTACCTAGAGTTACACTCCGTTCTCATTAAGCAACTTCCCTACCCCACTATCAGCAATAGGCTTAAAGCTTAAATAAAGTAAATTCTACAAAAAAAGTCTTTGATATCCTTGTTTTGGTAACAAGATATCAAACCGTTGCATTTACTATCATACACTCGTGCCCCTGCGCCAGGAATGCCCTATATAAGAGTCAGGAAGAAATCTACTAAGTTTTTTTTTGATCTTGAGGTTATTGCTGTTAGCTCTATTGGCTTTTTCAGCGACACCGGGGGGAAGGGAAGAGGGTACTCTCTGCCTGGAGAAATGCAAGCACAATATGGCTGCCTGTGACATCTACTAAGTTACAAAGATTATATATAATAGCATTCCTGTAGTACAATGCGGGTAACGTACACAGTACTTACGTACGTCGTCGTACATTTAAACATATGCTGCGTCCGATAACATTGCAACACGCAAGGCTACGAGCCCATTTATATGCAGCTAGTATCAGCTTGTGGAATTATATAATATGTATATGAGAGGTGGACTCTAACTCGAGCACCAGGTCACTGTGGTCTTTATCTACATATATTTACTGTTACTGAGTGACTGTATATTGTCTAAACAATGCACATATAAACTCCTAAAGGGAGGTAACTTAGGGAGGTCTAAGCGAAGATTTTTATTAAACAACAAAATACGTCATTTTTTATATTACACTACTAGTATATTATATTCTAAATAAGTTCTCTCAGTTTATCCCGCTAAATGCGTGAATAGGCGTGAAACTGCTAAAATATATTTAACTACATAATTGAAGGCTCAAACTGACGTCAAGGCAATTTGACGTTCATTGTTTCCGTGTTGGAAGTTTGCAGCGAAATATTAGCTTTCTGTGTGAATTTGATTTTCAGTTGTCTGTGGAATTAGTGGGGCGTGAAATTTAATATAGATACATTTACATACATACGTGTTATAGTTATTAGTTAGTTTCTATAAATAAATAAAGTTACGCCAGTTGTGGCACAGCAGGGGCATAAGTGGTTGACTGTAAACGCGTCAGGTAATGCGCGGTGTTCAGCTACGCCATGCCAATGTTTCTGTTTTGGGAGAAAACCGGTACAAAAATATTTTTTTGTCAGTTCAAATATGACTGGATATGAAAATAAATTAAAATCAAATCAGCTTCATACCGCACACAGCAGGGTAGGCAGAAGGAACCTAGTGTTAAGACACACCGTTCCCCATTTTCCACCGAGTTCTAGAGGCATTGCGTGTTAAGTAACAGAACTCAACATTGCGTTTTGCCTCGACACCAGAGCGAAGAAAGAAAAATATAAATGTAAGTAAATATTTTATTCCCTCGAGTGGGGATCAAACCCACAACCAGTCGATTTTACAGTCATACTTTGTGTCCCTGCGCCACGAGTGGCCTCTAATGATGTGAATGTAATGTGTATTATTATTCGAAAAATATATTTTTTTCATTTTAAGGTAAAAGTTCAGTTCCACCTCTTAAATTTATATATACGAGTATATTTATATAAAATATATTCAATGACCTTTCACATTTTATAAAGTCTACCGAAAATTCATATTTTAAGCTGTCAATTCACCCGCGATTTATATAAACTACGCTAAGTGAATGTAACGTGAATTTTATATAAAAGTTTTGAATATTTTTGGAATTTTTGATGACTTTTCATTATTTGGATCTTAACCGAATATATGAATAAAAAATCATTTACTATTTTAAACACGAAATGTAACAGAAAAATATTATTTATCCTTATATCTTCAAAATAAAACGCTATAATAAACAAGAGATACAGCTGTAAAGGCGTAACCACGAGCTTAATACGCCTGTAACGAAACTGAAAATATGCAATTTTAATGTAAACGGCACGGCAATAAAGAATGTATATTACTGGGAAAACATAAAATGAAATGTTTCAGCGTTATTCTTGACAATGTCGTTTGAAATTCGTTTTATGGGGTGGTTCTGTGGTTACTTATCTTAGTAATTTAAGCCTAGAAACTGATTTTTGGTTTGATTTGATAAATACATTTATGGTAAGTTGTTTTAGTTAATAAAAAAAAATAATTGATAACTTATTTTTTTAACATCTTCACGATTTTCTCAGCATAGCCCGAGGGAACCTCATGATAAGACACTCTGTTCCCATTAAGGCACTTCGGTCCTCCCCTTACTGCCGAATTCTTGAAGAACTAGGTCTTGAATGGCGGAAATTTGGAGTTTGAGGCTTACTGTCATACACTTGGGCCCCTGCACCACGACGTTGTTTTCTAAAATAAATAAAAAAATGTTAAGTAAAATAAATATTTCCTTTATTTTATTAAGTATTTCTAATAATTTGTGACTATAAGTATTTCGATGTACTTTAAAGCTATAAATAACTATAGAACGTATGGGTTAGTAAGCATAGCGCTTGGAAAATGGCTTGACGGCACGGGTTCAAACCCTACAATAAAATTATTAAAGATTTTTTAAGGAATCGTATTATCTAATACGATTTCTTTGTATTTTTTTTTCTATAGGCATGAAAAAGATTGTATATGTAGAACAATAAAGTTTCGTTCTAAGAAAACTGCAACAGATGCTAGTCGCAATATCGCTGTCAAAAGTTGTAATTAATACTTTTTCCCTCACTTAATAATACAGCTCCGCGCCATTTGGTGTTCCCTTCGAGTTTACAAACTATTTGGTGAAATCTGAGGCTGTAATTGTAATTTTGATATTATTTGTAATTAGTGTAGTAAATTTCATGCTAAAGTATTAGCGAGAAGAATGATAGAGAGATCCGAAATTCTTAACCGATACCCAAAAAAATTTCTGTGCTTTTGTATAAATTCACATTGTAGCGAACCCTTGCTGCAGGCTGTAAAATCTCTTTACAGAGGTCACTCATCTTCTTCGTGCGAGTAGGAGCTGGCATGTTGCCCTGTTTTGACATACAATCGAGTATTAAGCAAGGTTGCACCATGTCAGCTTGGTAGCCTAATTTTTATTTGGATAGCTGTCTCCAAGAAGTGAAACAAAGTGATATGGAAGTGAAAGTAGTTGACTTGAGTGTAAATTGCCTGCTGTACGCAGATGATGCAGTGCTTATTGCATCATCAGAATGCGAGTTGCAGGCATTAGTCATCACTCTGAAAGATGTGTGAGAAAATAATGATCAAAGCCTCAATGTGAACAAAACAAAGGTTCTTTCTTGTATTTGAAATTTTAAATGGTAAGATATTAGAACAAGTAAATGAAGTGGTACATTTGGGAAGTATGTTCAGTAGAGATGGAATATACGAGATAGATTCGGAAAGGTATATTTCTATCGGTAACAAGGTTAACGGAGCCTTAGCGGCATTGATGACACAGCGAAACGTCGGCACAGTTGCGCGTTTAGCTGTACACAATGCAGTGTTGGTACCAACGCTGTTATACGGCAGCGAAACGTGGGATGCGTTCTTCGTAGGATATGCGGAGTCAGCTTAGCTGATCGAATCTGCAATGAAGAGGTACACAGAATGGATGGAGGATGGAGGATCAAGGACGTCACGGTGAGAATGAAGAAGAACGTGCTCAGCTAGTTTAGGCACGTCGAAGGAATGAGTAATAAAAAAATTTCAAAAAAGTGACCTACGAAATCACAGTATCAAAGATACTGGAGAAAGGTCACATAAAAAGCATAAGGACCACCCGGAAGGCATGTATGAAGAGGTTGATGACTGTGATAGTGACGATGGTAAAAACACCTTATTTTTAAGAGTAATGAAATTATTAACTAACTGTTAGAAATTTTAATTACTTTTACCAGGTTATTTAGACCTTTGTTAATAAATGTATGCAGTTATTTTATTGAAAACCTTTAATTTGTAATTAGATTTTATATTGTTGTAAAAAAGAAAATATTATGGTCTTACTTTGTATAGTCAGCTGTTTAAGTCATATTTTGGATTTTTTTTTTGAGTTTTTTTACAAAACATGAAAATTTTAAGTAATTGTAGTAGTTCAGAATTTATAAAAAAAATATTTATAATTGAATAGTGTAATATATATAGGTAAATAGACTGGGCTCTGCCACCCAATTTGTAATGTCTCAAAAAAGAGGAAAAAATCTAGAATTGAGTAAAAAAAAATATGTAGATCTATCTAACAAATGTAAATATTGCCTTTGGTTTACTAAATAAAATTCATATATCTCTTAATAGACGAAAGTATTTTTTCACTCCAATTCCACTTACCAAAAGTATAGCATTATAAAACCAAATTTATAAAGATTTGTTATAGTTCAATGAATAACCACAGTGAATGAGTGCGAAATGGCATTTAATGTTCCATCCTGACCGCCTACCGCCTACCCCATTAGAGATAGGCGCCGTGAATGAAGCAGCAACGACGTAAAAGGTTTTTGTCGAGCCTTAACTTTTTTATAGATTGTTTTTTTGTATTCTAAATGAAATATTATTAAAAAAAGTATTTTTTTAATTTTTTAATTTTTAAAAGTATTAAAACAAACAGTTATTTTTTTTTTAAAGTGTATTGTAATTTTACGAATCGAGCCTAATTAGATGGTTTGTACAAAAATTTGTAATTCGCCATTTTGTTGTGGCGGCCATTTTGGATTCACAACAATATTGATTATATATAACTTAAACGTCACCAGAACTGAAGACGTTTTTTAAATTTCAGCCCAATCCAACATTTAGGAATAGGTCGAGTTGAGCTCGTTAACATTTTAATATAATATTTTAAATATTATATGAAACTCTTCTGAATAATAATTTAAAAAAACAGAGAAAAGTGATATATTATACAGACAGATTAGCAGAGTTTGATTTCAATTTCTGAGGATTGATTAATGTACCCTTGTTTAACTTCATCGGGATCACCTATCAAACGTCGGAACTCAATATTGCACTTAGCTGACCATGTTATGTTAGATTCGCAGTAGTTAAGTGCTATAATTGCTTTGATGTGTGATGCTGTGTCATAGGTATAAATTTGAATAAGAAAAAATTTAAAACGCCGGTGATAGGTTCCTGAGGCTACTGACACTACTAATATTTTTACTAATAGAACTTTATGTAAATCGACGATTCTATTCAATTTAAATTAAATTTAAAAACATCAGATTCACGCTGTTTGCAGGAGCAAACAGAGGGTAGGGCGAGAGAACTTAGTATTAAGATATAATATAAATATATGAGTATATTGTGCGGATTTTAACGCCTTTTTTGTTCTTTCAGAATGTCATATAAAATGTAAAAATGTCTAAAGAACACGCTTCCCTGTAATAAGTAGTATTTTTTTAACCTGTACACGTGTTATTTATAGGTACGATTTCCTATAATGGAAAAGTTTTTGGTTAAAACTTGTATAGACTTCAACTAAATGGGACATGGCCGTTTTTTCCCATTCCCGTAGAAATTTTGAGAAAATCTGCTCTCTTTGTGCTCGCCTACCTTCCCTATGAAATGTACATGCCGTTCTAGGGAGGATTTTTGCCTGTTCTTTTATAGTCAGCCATATAGTAGTGGAATATATTTTTGTGTTCCTCAGTCAGAAATTTAAATAACCTAAACCTTTATTTACAAAGAGTTTAGCAGAAAAGTACACGTTTCTGCTAAACTCTTATAATTTGTCAATGTCCAAGATAAACAATAAATATTTCATTAAACCACGGCACTGTAATGCTAAATAACAACAGTTAAATAATAAATTAAATTAATTTTATTATTATGTATGGGGAACTGAAGTGTCTTAATGAGTACAGAATGTCCTAACTAGGTTCCCAGGTTCCCTATGCCTACTTTGCGGTGGAGTATGGATAAAATACATTAAATTTTTTGATCATCATTCCCTAAACATTAACAACGTAGCATACAAAGGAAATGTTGTAAATTATAATACCTTTAGAATATAAGATAAGATAGATAATCTACAACCCCTAAGATATCCCTTGATCGTCTCATCAAAGAAAATGTTATTCATGAAACGCTAATCGGTCTTAGACAGAGTTCCCCTCTTAATCAATTTATATCTCGGTCTGTCAGTGCCAATCTAGTGAACCTAGTCACGCTACTAATTTGTTTAACACTTTTTGTTAATAGATTGGCGAATAAAATTTGTTTTATACTTATTTAGAAAACGTATAAAAATTTTAACATAGCGGAACTCGAATCCGCGCCTCCTGGGAACCTGGTCGGTGTACAGGAGGCGCGGGTTCGAGTTCCGCTACATTCAAATTTTTATACGTTTTCTAAATAAATATTTTTCTTTCCTAAGTGTGGAATAACACTTTAAAAAATGTTTTAAAAAAAAGTTTTAGTTTTCTATTTTGTTTTGATGGGTATGTTTTTTATATTGAGTTGTAATGCGCCACAGACTTTTGTTGTTCGTGCCTTTTTTGGTACTTAATTGATTATTAAAACTGTAGTTTTTTCTTTTTAAAATGTGAATTGAGGCGAATTGATTTTTAAAACTGTTGTTTCTTTTATTAAAATGTGAAGTGGACGTTAATTATATCTTGAATCTTATTAAATATTAGGTAATACTATACAAATTCAGTTGTTTTTAACGTCACGTTGTGTCCCGTAAATAGAAGTGTACAGCAGTTTAATAGCAGTCATACAATGACATGAATACACCGTGGCTGTAAGGACAGACGATGATAAACATATGTATAGTATGAAATTATAAATAACTACAGAAAAAATATATAATTTAAATCAACTTAGCTTCGCGCTGTATCCCTAGCGAGGTCGTCAGAGAGAATGGAGCGTTACAATCCTGAAAAACCAAATAACTTAGAAATAGAATATTTTTTTACGATCCCATCCCAAGTAGATTCTTGTCATTATTCTCGTCAATGTCATTAAAAAAATGTAATAACCGATTAAAAATATGTAAATCAAAGAGTATATCCTTAACCGTAGCTAATCTACAGTTTCTATTAACAACATAAGCGTCGCTATTAAAATGCAAATTTTCGAACACCATATTATTCAGATGATATTTAGCGTTTTAAACGAATTTGTCAAGTTATTCCAGCATTGTCGGTGTTGTAAGACATATTTTGTTAATTGTAACCTTGGTTTTGATTAAACCTATTTAGAAGTTTACAGTTAAGATGATAAATGTCAGTTATTACTTTCTAAAGAAACACTTCGCTTTTAAAATATCTTGGTTGTCGTGGCCGTGGTACAGCGCAGTGGTACAGCGTGTGACCGTAAAGACGACGATTGTGCGTTCGATTCCCATTCGGGGGAATAAATTATTTAATATTGTAATTTCCTTGCAATTCTGCCATTTACTACGATAGATATAAAAAAAAATCGGCAGGAAGAGAGGAACGGAGTGTTTTAATACTGGATTCCCTGTGAATACTCTGCTACAACGTAAAGCTAAAAAAAAGATCACAGAAAAGACGACAAATTAATGTCAGTTATAGTTTTCTAAAGAAACATTTCCCTTTTAAATAGCTACAGCGTTGGTATAACGACGCGGTGTACTGTTGAAATAATTATTTACGTAAATTTAAATACTATATAAGCAAGATTGTATTTAGATTACACTTTCAGAACTGATTGATTTACTTTTAAATTGTTAGTCCTTGCGAGTTCTAGGAATTTGGGGAACACTTAAAATGCTTTAAGGATAACTAACCCCCAGTTTTTATCTGAAACAATAAAGAAAATGTTAGAAAGTAATTTATTGCTTTAAGTCTCTGTTGGAGGTTGCGATTTTTTAATGAGGGTAACATTTTAAATTAGAACCTGAGAAACTACCGTTAAGACACTCCAATGAGTTCTGGCGGCATTACGTATTGAGAACTCGGAACTATCGGAACACAACGCCGCGCTTTGCTTCCTTACCAACGCGAAATAAAAACATTAAATATTTCATTTCTTGAGTGGGAATCGAACCACAACCTGTCGTGTTAACACTTGTGGCGCTTGTGCTTCTGAACCACGAATGGCCTCAAACAATTTTTTTTCTGAATTACAGACGAAACAGATTTTATAAAGTCATTACGTTTTTTAAAGTAATTTGTATTCCGCGTCGCTGTTGTGTATTATCCTATCCTCGTAATGGATGTAAGGGAGTGGGCTTGAGAAAGTCAGTTATTTGTTTTGAACTTCTCCATTAAGTTGGCAAATGGAGTGTCAGTCATGATTTGTTTAAACACGGAGTTTATTTTTTAAATACATTGCTTAGTAGCAGCTTGGTAAGAAGTAAAATATTAAACTTGAGGTCGTCGTGGCGCAGCGGCACCTCTGGGTATAAACGTGATGATTGTGGGTTTGATTTCCAATCCAGTGAATGAGTTATTATCGTTTCCTCGCTCTGGTAACTTGACAAAGAATGGCGGTATAGAGCGAGGAAATAAAACAAATTTATTTTCCCCAGTGGGATCGAACCCACGCTCTACAAGATCACAGTCAGTCAGACGCAGTGCCTCAGAGCCTGATAGTTCATACATAATATAAATTAATTAGACACAATTCAATTAAGTTGAGCAATGTTATTGCATTCGCAATGCATCTAAATAGTTAAACTGTTGAAATGATCCATTAAGTGAACCATTAGAGAGATCGAGCGGAAGGAATTGGGTCAAAATACTTCAAAGATATGAGATATGGACGTGAATTATAATTAAATTACTTACGATTAAAAATTAGATTAAAAATATTGATACACCCAGAAAATCGTGGTGCAGGGGCGCAAAGTGTGACTGTAAAAGCGACTGGTTGTGGGTTCGATCCCCACTCGAGGAGATAAAATATTTACTTAAATTTATATTTCCATTTCTTTGCTCTGGTGTCGAGGACAAACGCGGCGTTGAGTACTGCCACTCAACACGCAATGCCTCCAGAATTCGGCAGAAAGTGGGAAACGGAGTGTCTTAACACTAGGTTCCCTCTGCCTACCATGGATACAAAGTAAAGCTGATTTTATATTGATTCTCAGAAGTGACATATGTACGTAGTTATTTTTCTATGTAAACGTATTTTTATTTTTATTTTCCAACCTTAGTAATTTTTGATATATACACCTGTACGTTTTATATTTAGTAATTTACTCTCTGATTGTGTCTTAAGTAAAGTACTAGCTAAAAGCTATTAATTGAAAAAAAAAGAAGAATGACGTGATATATTCTGCAGCTGGCACCTTTTCATGCGTGAAAAGTGGAAATAAAACTGGAGATTTCATGTCATTACATCATCGCAGGATAGTTTTAACCTAGTTTTAAGAACCGTTTACCACGAACCGTCCAAATTTCAAGACATTACGAATTTAGTGGTGGAACTCAACGCCGCGCTCAGTATCGTCAGATCTCGACAATATAAATAATAATAAAAGGGTAAAATCATTATAGTATAGGAATTTCAAATTGATCATTCCTCGTGCTCGTCCCCGACTTCCCGTCGGCAGCGCCATACCGACGCGCGACGAACCAAATACAATTATTTGGTGAACGTGCGGCATTTTCTCATTGGAGTGACTATTTAGTGAGTTTGCAACTTGGAATAATTCCTGCGGCTTTCAACATATACGTATGTATGTACGACAAGGGCCAAGTTGTGAATCACTTAATGCTTTAGTATCTAGCCATATACAGATCTGTAATTACTACTGTCTTTTTTATATTTTTTTTACTTTACGGTTATTTTTTTTTCTTTTTAGTTACGCACATAACAGGGTAGGCAGACGGAATCTCGAAACCTAGAGTTAAGACAGTCCATTCCCATAAAACTTTCGTTCCCCATTTTCCGCCGAAATCTGGGGGTATTGAGTGTTGAATGGCGGAACTTAAAGTCGCGATTTCGTTCCGCGAGGAATAAAAATATTAAATATTTATTTGAATCGAACCCACAACCGTGTTGTGTTTATAGCAGCACGTTAGTGGCCATGCGCTACGACTGGCCTCGTAAATGTTCTTTTGAACTTATACACATTCGTTATATTATCATCATCATCAGCCTATCCTCGTCCACTGCTGGACTTAGGTCTCTCCAAGGGCATGCCACTGAGCTCGATCTTCAGATCTTCGCATCCAGCCGTTGATAGCCACTTTTCGAATGTCGTCACCCCATCCAGCTGGAGGACGACCCACGCTTGCCGAGGCGTGGTCTCCACTCTACAACGCATTTATCAAATTCAAATTCAAAATATTCTTTATTCAAATAAACTCTTACAAGCACTTTCGAATCGTCAAATGAACATGTAAACAAAAAAAAAAGCTACCACCGGTTCGGAAGGCAGTTCTGTTGAGAAGAGCCGGCAAGAAACTCAACAGTTGCTCTTTTCAAAGTCAATGGCATCCCAACGGTCATCACAAAATAATTAAAAGTAAGTCTGTAAATGATCCCTGAACAAAGTGATACGCTGATAGCCCCCGCCCTGGTTTACTTAAGAGAGATCACTTCCATTGTTATGCATAGTCCGAATTTTATGAACTCTTTAATAGATTTTTAATTTTATTTTCACACCTTTATGTAAATAATTTTAGATTTGTTTGACTTCGTTGAATTAGCTATAAACTTTTAATAATTCAAATAATGCGGTGAAATTTATATTCATGTTTATGTATACTACTACTCGAGAATAGTCACGTACGGGTTCGATTCCCACTCAAGGAAATGACTATTCAACTCTGGTAACTATGCAAAGCGCGGAGTTGAGCACCGCCACTATAACATTTAACATTACTCTACTAATATCTTTTATGCCATATTAAAATATTCTTTTCTTACTAATAATATATGAGAAAGTTTGTTTTTTTTTTAAATATCCACATATTAAGAGTTAGAGTGACAGCGAAATGTTGTGAATATTAGTTTCTGTCAACGAAAAGTAATGACTTGCGTAAAATATTCCATTCGTCATATGTCAATATGTTTTATATCACCTGCTCTGATTACATTATTTTTGTATGAAAAAAAAATATTCATGCGAGTTCGGATTCGTATTATATAAAAAATATTATCTAGTGGTTAATATTGTTAATTTCTTTTTTTATCGATAAATATAAATATTAAAAAAATATAAGTATAAATATAAGAATTCGGCGGAAGTGGAGAACGGAAGTGTCTTAATGGGAACGGAATGTCTTAACAGTAGCTATGTGGAGGTAAAAAACATAAGTATGCCTATTAACTTGATATGGCGAAACTGTACTTTGATTTAACTACTATTAATAGTAGCATTATCTATACTTAAATAAAATAAAATAACCAAAAAAAAAAACAAAGGCCAGATTCTGCAGGTTAACACAGTAACCAACTATATGTAAAAGTAGCTCAACTGTAATTTCAAGTAACGTATATATTTGGCACATATTCCTACAAAAGTTTTATGTACATTTCATTCAAATGAACATTTCCGATGCTAATTTTCCATACAAATACATGCAACCTCGACAAAAGCCTCTTCATACTTAATGCTGTTTGAAACAGTGTTATGTCGTTAGAAGAGGGCATACGATACAAGTCCAACAACGAGCTGGCATCCATCCAGTCGTAGCGGACGTTGGAAATACAAATTAGGCAATTTATTTACTTTAACTCGACGTTTATGTTGTAGAGTGACATTTGAACGTGGGGCCTTTTACTAGTGACATTTATAATTGGGTCATTTTATTTATAAAATAAGTAATTTTTAGTTTAGAGTTATCTCTTGCATATAGTAATAAAAAATAGTGTAGAGTCTCAGTTCTCCACTTTCCGGCATTTGTTAAGATATCGCTAGTTGTGTTGCATTGCTCGATACTCTTATTCTACCAGACGTTGAAATTGTAAATATTTTAGTATCCCCCTGATTGACTGAACCCATGACCATAGCACGTACATTTTTCGACTCCGCTACTTTGTTCACGATGCTTATAAGTATTATATTATTTTCTATATTTTTAATAGGGATCGCTCGTCTTTGTCCTCTTGATCTTTACTAATATTTACTAAATATTATTTAAGTGTATTTGAGATAAATTGGTTTATTATTATAGTATTGTTATACAAACTGTAATTTGGAATAAATTAATTTACATTTTAAATGAAACTATTTTAACCGGATTAATCGCGTATATTTGGTACTTTTATACATTTTTGGAAACCCGACGTTTCGAACACTTTGCAGTAGTCCGTGGTCACGGGTAGACTGAGGTGGCATTCGTCTGTCAGTTGACATAATTATTATATCAAACTACCGCCAACGATTTCTTAATTGCCTCGCGTACTGCCCTGGATTCCTGCAGAATGAGCTGATAGTATCTTGCCCTCT
>JAATLQ010016049.1:71610-98377 GCA_013421005.1 Heliconius erato x Heliconius himera | reverse complement strand
TATTTGTAGCTCCGTCCTCCACCTCCCGCCGTTCCGGACATGGCGTGTTGGGTGGCGGTTCCCAACGCCGCATTCCTCGCCACTTGACACACCAGCGGGGACGCACTGGTGCGCGTCGCCTTGGGGGGACGCCCTATCAGTGCGCTCTCTCGAGGTGCACGTGGCGGATGGAACGTTGCAGCCCTCGTAAGGGCTGGCAGGGGTCGCTGCGAGCAAGCCTTCCATCTTGGACCCCCTAATAGACAATTACGTTTTTTTTTAGAAAACATATTATTATAAAACAAAATCATGTATTCAATTTGTATTTTAGGATAGTCTTCAAGGAGTGAAGGTAAATGACATGAATGTGAATTGCCTGCTGTACGAAAATGATGCATTGCATCATTTTTTCTGAAGCATGTATGAAGAGGCCGATGGCAGAGGACGAGGCAAATGAGGTATGTAGAGACTCTCTCTCTCTGACCACCCCGCTAGAGATATAATGTGAAGCTAAGTATGTAAGTAAATTTTATGTACCGGGATTTAAACGCGCCTTTTATGAAAGCCTAAGTGTGTTAAAATGTCTAAATAAGATATTTTTAGTATTATGCTTCTTACCATCTTGCAGGGCGGGTAGAAAGAGTCGAAAAAGTGTAGACAAGGTAAGTTTAGAAAACCAAAAGAAAAAAGGACCAAAAAAAAAGTTAAATTATTCCGTTTCCCACTTTCCGCCCAATATTTGAGACATTGGGTGACGTCTGTCTACGAAAGCGAGTAAACTACAATAACTTAGTATAATCTTTTCTCCGAGTGGGGACCGAATCTACAACCGACGCGTTCTTAGTCAGACACTGTCTCACTTTCTAAAGGCTTCTATTATAATTTTTTTAGCTTCACGCTGTATTGCGGGGTAGGTAGAGGGAACCTGGAAACCTAGTGTTGGGTGGCAGAATTCAACGCCGCGCTTTGCCTAGTTTCCAGATCGAGGAAATGAAAATATAAAATGGAAATCGAATTAACAATTTGTCGCCTTAACAGTCGCGCGCTTGGACCCCTGCGCCCTGGACAACTGACGTCTATTATTTCAATTATCTTAATAATAAATTAGAAAATAAGTAATAATATTAAATATTCAACATTCATGTATTGAAGGTGATGTACACAGATTCGATAATCATTTTATTTGAGGAAATTTATGATGTACCTATCTGTTCATTCAGTCTGCTTAATATATATATCCAGGATTTTGTAAGCACTTACTTACTCTCTTAAACTTACAAAAGGCAGAAAATGAGCGGATATCTTGACATAAAAATATTTTTTTGGGTATAAAGTTTTCCTTAACTTATGTCTTAATTAATTTTAAGCCACGCTTTATTACAACAGAATTAAGACGAACCTAAGGAGCCCAAACTCGATGGGGTTATCAGGAGTTCCAGGATTTCACTAGCCACACTATAGTTCATCGTTAGGTTCAAGTTACCAGGAGAAAGGAACAGAATATGTCTCGATAAATTTAACAAACTGAAAGTCTATGGTTTGAACCTCATCGTTTCACTATTTAGTACCTTACTTTGGACATCTATCAAGAGGCCTGCTCGATGACCGTATTATTATTTTATTTATTTACTTGATTTGCGTGTAATTACTAAAGTCTACTGCCTAAGTTTATATAACGTAGGTACTAAATATAATTAGAAATGGATCAAATAGGTATATGTATAGGTATATGTTAAATAGGTATTAATAACTTCAAATAATAAAGTAAAACATTTTTTTCCTTTTAAATTTTCATCTAATGTAATAATTGAAAATTATTTATGTGTTTTCTTAGATAGATGTTATATTAATTCAAACGCTTAGCTTATTAAACAATATATCTTTTGATAGTTACATTTTAAATTGAAGAAAAAACTATATGAACGTTACAGAATATAGGTAGATATATTTATTTATTTGTATTATATTATTGGTAGCCGCTTTAAGCTGCAGCAGTGTGAAACGGAACGGAATCCAGCCAAAGAGGACTCAGATAAGACTATCTGTGTTCCCTTTGACTGGATTCCGTGCTCTCTCAGATCAGAGATCAGCTCAGTCTTGTCAGACAAGAACAATTAAAAAAAATTAAATATGATGGTTCCTCCTGGTTGATATGTAAATATTATTTTTCAACTAATTTCAATTAAAATAAGTATGTCATTGAAATGTCATTAAAAAATGTTAAATATTTTCCTATCTGCTTTTTGGCTTTTCGACTTTTTTTCTCAACCATTGCCTCATCCTACCTTAATGTAGATAGTGAGTATTTTTGTATAATGTATTATTTTTTGTATTCTTTAAAACATGTAATTACTTTATATTCAATACAACATAACTTTACTTATTTATCATTATTATAAGGATTAAACACTAGGTTCCCTCTGCCAAACCTGCTGTATGCAAGATACAGCGTGAAGCTGATTTATTTATTTATTTATTTTTATTTATAAGAATTAGTTATGACTTACGTAAAAATATTTACGTACCTAAACATCAAATGCAAAAAATCTTTCAGTAATATATCAAAGTATTGAATTCTGTGTTCTTTTATTCTAAAATACGGCTTGGCTTTATATAAAAGGAAAGGATGCAAAATAAACATAAATATTAGAACACATAAATTTATTATTTATTTACATCAAGTAATATTCACATAGTTTGCAAAAGCACACATGTAGTGCTGCTATTGTTACTCTTTAACATTAAGTTATTATAGTAGGAACAAGATAACTTTTGTATGTACTGTTTTACCATTTACAAGAATGTTTTACCGATTTATTTATAAAGTAAGAAATCGTTAAATGCTACAGGTATTTATAAATCAATAATACTTATTTAATATATTGGAACAATACTTATTTAGAAAACGTATAAAAATTTGAACGTAGCGGGACTTGAACCCGCGCCTCCAGGAAACCGACCAGGCATTCTGACTACTAAGCCATACGTTCTCATCAAGCTACGTCGAAATTTTATACGCTGGTTACAACTTATTTATGTTGTTAGCATAATATACATTTTTTTATAAGTTTTCTGAATAAGTATTTTTCTTTCCTAAAGGTGGAATAACACTTTAAAAATGTAAAAAATATTGGAATAGCTTAATATATTTAGTTTGAAGAGATTAGTTTAAAATTAATAAAAATGTCTCTATAAAATCAAAATGAACTATGAAATAAAGTTATTAATTTTTAAACGGTAAAACAGTTCACACACAATAAATATTTACAAAATAGCCCGCGGTTAATCCAAATGATAATATATTAAGAAAAGAGAATTGTCAATAATCATGGTAAATCAGTAAATAACAGTTAAGTAACTTATGTCAATTCAATTTATATTGTACAATCTACCGCCTATTATAATATTATATAAAAGAATGTAAATCAAATATAATTTAATTAAATAATTTTGTTTATGAATAACAGATTAAAAAGTCTTGTTAAATAAAAGCGGAAGATGGAGTGGTGTGTCTATACAATTTTTTTGCTTATCCTAATAAATGACGAACAAATACACTACATTGTAAAAGAAAATACGAAATGCACTGATATAAAAGTAAATGCTTATTTAATTGATAATACAATTTTAAGTACTCATATCTTGAAATAGACAAAATTAAATAAAAAAATATATTAATGGTAGCATTTTGAGCTAGTTATACATTTGCTAGAGCAACAGAGTGTTAAGCAACTAATGAATGTAAAAAAAAATATTTTTGTACGTCTGATTATAAAAACGAGAAATAACAAAATAGCTATTATTGGGTGTGATAATTCATATAATATTATATTAAGTATTATTCTCTTGAAAATATATTTTATGCGTGAAATTTTATTTATATTCTTACATAAATAATTTTCACGTGTTGATATTACAATAAAGTATTCCAATTTTCTCCACAAAGGTAAACATTTAGTATATCGTGACAAACTTTAATATTATTTGTTTGTATAACTTTTGCGTGACTGAGTTGTTAACTGATTGTGTCGTTTATACTAATATTTTAAACTGCTATTTGTTTTTACATTTGAGTGTTCGAATTAAAGGTAATCTATCAACTAGGTACCATGTTTGATAAATATCTCTATTTAATCTTTTAACTGTACATGTGATCATTTAAAATTTTCTGTGGAAAGCACTTACAAATTGAGTGGATACTTAATTGTATTGTATCTATTATTAGGATGGGAAAATGAAAATTGTTATTTTCAACGATTAGAAATCGAACCCTGGGCCACGATGTCGTCATTTCATATATATATATTTTTATGGATAAGACAAGGCAAACGAGCGTTCGGGTCACCTGATGGTAAGTGATCACCGCCGCCTACGACCTCGTGCAACACCAGAGGAGCTACAGGTGCGTTGCCGCCCTATAAGGTGGAGATAGACATGCTTTTAGAAGGTACCCATGGCCTTCCCGCGGCAGTGTTTCTAAGCCGATGTCATATCGGCCTGGAAAACCATTCCATTGTTCCGTGGTGCGTGGAAGGAAGTGATTTTATTTTCAATTTTTTATAACTAATTTTTAGTAAAGTAATAAAAAAAAATGCATAGGTATAACTAATGTTTTTTCATGATACTTAATTTGTTATTATCAATATTAGACGAATAATTATTACAGTTATTTGAACTTAATGTGTTATATATATTATATGAACAAGCGGTAGATTGTATTAATTAAGGCCAACTATATTATATAATCAGTAACGGTTTGCTTAATAAAATTATTTTTATATTAGTCGCTATATGCTCTAATAACTCTGTATTTATTACCTAGTAGCTACAAAATAAATTTCATATCAATAACTATACATCAAATAATATTTACACCTAGGCGTCATCACTGGCGAACGGGTATTAAAGTTACTATTTCATTATATTGCACATTGACGGAATTTTATATTAACATTTAAATGGTAAACTTCATATAATTTTAAATATTGCTTTTCTAAATGCCAGTAGACACAACCCACAATAAATAATTTAGGAATATAATCTATAAAATATTAAGTACTTAAATAGAAACTATCACATTTATTCGAACGAAGCTTTGTACAATCGAACTAAATCTATTTACATTATTAAATAGTGAAGTACATTAGCTAGATTAGTGGAAATAGAGTAACGTCACTAGGTCCATTTAAACACAACGATATAGATAAAAAAAGTCCACAATATCGATAATGCCGGTTAGTAATCGAGTAGTCGTCGATCGTAGGCATCTGGCGCGATAGAACGCGCCATCTCGTTTCATTTTGACGCGTTCACAACTAGATTTGTCGCGGCCTCCTCACTCGCGCCTATGCTCATAGCCTTTTTCTTGAGGATGCCCAAATCCGTGACGTTTTCTAGGAAGCTTTTGTGGGCGGAGAGCACTTTTGCGCTTTCCACATCTTTTTTAAGCTCCTCCATGTCTCGTTTGAGCTTTGCTCGTCTGTTCTGGAACCATGTGATGACCTGGGCGTTGGACAGTCCTAGCGAGCTCGCGATCTCATCTCTGTCAGCGGGTGATAAGTACTTCTGATACAAGAATCGCTTCTCAAGTTCAAATATTTGATGATTTGTGAATGCCGTTCTTGATTTTCGTTTCTTCTTCGGCTGCGGCCTCGAATTGAAGAGGTTTAGATGATTTGACTGACCATCTGTAAACAAACAATTATTATGTTTAATTTTTATACGTACATATAGAATAGTAAAAAAATAATACATTATGTAATTAACACGTTTTATGAATTACTTTAATTAAAACTATAATAAAAAGACAATAAAAAAGTATTTTTTATGTCTATATTGTATGAAAGTAGGTATGTGTGTAGAAGGAACGCTCAAACTCGTTATCAGGTACTAAAACATTATTCGAGTCTATGGCACTGCAATAAAGTGCCCGCAGCGCTAAAATGTAACTCTTCCGTCGTAAAAACGTATAATAAAAACACCAGGACTCGTTGCATTTTAACGAGCCCACAATAATATACGGGTTCTTCGTAAAATCTATAGAAAGAAAGCAATCACTTACAAAGTAGAAAAATGCCATTGCAATCATTATTTTTGGTGTTATATGTATTGAGGTATACCTAGTAGAGTTTCATAGTAGAGCATATTATTGGAGTCAGTAAGTGCCGTTGTAATATGCAGCGGAAATGAAACAAAAGAATATATATTGTTATCTAAGTATCGCGAGCTGTTTGTCCTATTTCTATCGTTATCTATGTAATTTCGCTACGCTCTGAAATCGTGGTATTGGTGTAATTGTTTTTTGTAATTAACTTGTTAATATTTACGTTTACGGCTTCACTTCACGTGTTCTAATGCAACGCTAAAGGTTTCTTTGCCTAAATAGATAATTAAGATAAAAAATACAATTAAGATAAACTTTTCGGATACATTTTGCAATATCGCTGAATAATACATAGGTACATTTCGAAGAAAAAAAACAATGTAGGATTTTTTGCTTAATACTTCTTGATAAATCTTTAAAATTGCTTAAATTAAGAAATTGATATATAGTTGTTCAGCAGGAAGTCATTTTGATTTAAAGATTTCATGTCCAAAGATAGATCCAGAGAACGGTCATTAGGCTAGATAGATTGCTAGTAACTCACGCGAATGTTAAAATATAATAAAATATAATGTACAACTGTAAATAATATCACAAAATGTTCATAAATATACCTACATATCAATTACATTTTAAAATATTACAGCGAAGTATATTAATATTCTTAATTAGGATTAGATAAATTTTCAACGAATTTAGTAATAAACATTATTTAAAAGGCCGACTTCATTTCACAGCGTCCATTGAATACCTAATAGTGACTGTTCTTATTTCATGAGATCACTTAGCCGCGGTGAACCACAAGTATTAATAATACAATAAAATAACATTTACGTCCAAGATGGTGTCGTTAAGTCTAACGGCCTATGCATTGTCAGAGAATCGGAATTTTCTTTTAAATTGTAACATACAATTATTGACACCGCAAACATAAGAGATACATAAAATTAAATATTATTTTTATAGATTTTAAGTACTATAAATAAGTAGAAATGATTTCTAAAATGAGCAAAATAACTTTTTTTTTTAAATTTCATTTTTTCAAATTAAACTGCCTAACACAGTACACAGTATATCTGCCTTAAAAAATATTAAAGATTTACAAAAGTAATATAATAATAAATATAGAAATATATACAACGTACAATAATAGAAATATATGCAACAGACACAATCATTTTCCTTAATAACAGACACCCAAACTTCTTTTCATATGAGACATTTGGCAAATAAAAAAAAAAGAAATCTAATCATTAATTATTGCAATTCCATTCGTTGGACGTTAAATCCAATTTAACAAATGTCGAAATATAGGGAACAATTTATTTAAAATCGGTTTTGAGCAATCGGCAAAGCTAAATCGGTTTTATTAATCACGTCCTAATCGCATCCTTAGCGAATTCGGAGCTCAATTAGGACTGAATAAAACACCTAAAGTACTAAAAAAGAGGTAAGTCCCAACACATTCTTTAGGTACGCTCCACACCTGACATTTTATAAATGAAATGTTTGCATAAAATTGTAATAAAGTTTATTACGTTATTCTCTTAATTAAAAAAATCTTACGTTTGACACTCCAAATCGATATATTTTAGAAGAACTTTTTTAACAAATATATATTTTTGTATTTTAAATATTTCTCAAATAAGATAATAATGGCCATTTGAATTATTAGATGACCAATATTTTTGATATTGATGTCGTTATTTTCATTCAAATAATTTAGTGTTAACTGGAATATCTTCGTATCGCTCTATACGTTCAGTGGACAATCAACTAAAGTCATCCAACAAAAAATACTCAATCAGTCATGGCACATTGTTAACGTTTGATCGCAGCTGATGTGATTTTTGTTCCTCTAATGTTATATTAATCGGAGGAAATATTTAGTTGAATTCGTTTAATATCAAAACCGCAGAAATTAATTTCATACAAAAATGAACACTATTGAATATAAATAAACGCGTTTATTGTCTTTCTAGCATTTATCCTCGTCTGTTTGGAAAACGGCAATGATGATGACCGTTCTACAATCAACAGAAATAAATAAATCAGTCATTTGATTTTAAGAATTTAATATTTCTAAAAGGTAAATAAATGCATATTTAAAGGTAAAATGCATTTGTGCATATTAGTTTGTAAATAACATAGAAGAAAAAAAAGTACGAAGAAGAAGTCTATTAAGAGTTTTCTATTCGCACCTCAAGAGTAATTTGTCATCATTTCCGATTTAATAATATAACAAACGCGTGTAGTTTGGAATGCACAATCACTTCTCAGTACGAGTAGAATGCCGGGCATTCTCGATTTCGCCCGCCCGTCATCATTACCTTATTGATTTCCCTCTAGCCTCCTCTTTTTAACTTGTCACGATCCTCGTACTTAATTAAATCCTCAATAACATCACGTAGCGCGTGTTTGTGCGACGGAGTCAGGCACATCTGACCCAGGTACCTTTACGAAATCTCAAAATCTAATTATTCCATTTCAAAACCTATTTTAAGCAAAATAACGTTTCAACTTGCTTAAGATTTTAGTTAACGATATCTCAGAACTCCATCGTGATGTTTTTCTTAATTTAATATACATTGACAAGTTAAAAAGTAACTGGGATAGTGGTGACGAGAAGTGGAAGCAATCAATAGTAACATTATGTTATATCTCGTTACTGGGTGATGTTTTGTCGATGACTCAATGGCCTTGTGGCGATCGATACGCACGGTGCGGGCCTGTAAACGTTCGTTTTGTAGTATGTGAATGAATGTGACTGTTTTTTATAATATTTAAAAATTGACAGTTCATCTGATAAAAGGTGTGTTTAAGAGAAATTATTATTTTAAGACATGATTGTGCACGTCTATTGAATTTTATTAAATATGTTTTTATACTTATTTAGAAAACCATCCACCGACCACCGACCGACCGACCAGTCGGTTTCCAGGAGGCGCGGGTTCTAGTCCAGCTACGTTCAAATTTTTATACGTTTTCTAAATAAGTATTGATGAAGTGTGGATAACACTTTAAAAATGTAAAAAATATGTTTTTGTTGTAATATTTTTTTATGGTTATGGTTATGTAATTAATACAGAAGTTTAGTAGTTTTTGTTATTTTCATAACATGGTTGTAATTAATTTACTAAACATTTAATACACATAAATTAGAAAAGCGTAAATTCCATATATTTCTGTCTGTCATGTTTACCTAAAATCAAGAAGGACAAAATACAATTGATAACTTACAATACTATTGTTCCTTAACTAGAATAAATTGAATATCCTGCCACAAACCACACAAGAACACGTCACGCCGAAGAAAAGCTATTTAGTGGAGCTTTAGCCACGTCGTAGTGTGGCGAAAAAAGCGTGGCGAAACAGGGCTTGCGTGTGATTCATTGGGTTTTTTATATAAAACATACAGATAGCCAGATTTAAAAATGGATTTGAACATTTTTTTAGATTTGCTACGACTTTTTATTTAAATTTGAGTTATTTAATGTTTATGAGCGTTTTTCATTCATTTTAATTTAATATTTTTATTCGGGAAAATGGAATCGAATAGTTAACCTCATAGTAAAATTCTGTTAATGGGATTTGTACTCTTAACCATCGTGTGAAGCAGTAATACAGTCAAGTGTTTGGCCAATATAAACATTTTCATTTGTAACAACAAGATAGTTTTACAAAATTAAAAAAAAATCAGCTTCACGCTGTATCCCGCACAAAGCAGAGTAGGCAGAGGGAACCTAGTGCTAATACACTCCGTTCCCCACTTTCTGCCGAATTCTAGAGGCATTGCGTGTTAAGTGGCAGAACTCAACGTCGCGCTTAACCTCGACACCAGAGCGAAGAAATGGAAATATAAATTTAAGTAAATATTTCATCTCGTCGAGTGGGGATCGAACCCACAATCAGTCGGTTTTACAGTCACACCTCGTGCCGCTGCGCCACGACTGGCCTCTTAAAAAAACGACATAAATTTCTATTCTTAAATAAAACAATTTAGAAATAAAATAATCCATTTCCTTAATTGACGGCTACTCCAATGCACATTTCGTTTTAAAATTATCAATTAATATGCATAATTTTTTGTATTGAAAAGTATCAAAACGTTATTTGATGGATCAGCTATAATAATAGGTAGGTGTAGACTATCAGTTCTCTAATCACGATGTAATAAGTGGTAATAACAGCGTACAAAATATTGCATATACATATGAGCGATCGCGCCGCATATTAATGACTGTAATTCTTTACTTGTTATTCACTGCGGCGTTTTTTCAACGTTTTTTCAACGTTTGTTGAAGTTCTTTTTTTTTCAATGAGTATCGTTATTGAGAAGCCAGTGAAGTTTGTTTCGAACCTATGATTAATTATTAGTTGTAATGTTGTGTTGGTTGGTTTACTTTTTTAAAAACGCTAATTGCTTAAGACATTTCTAACCATCTTAAGTAACACTTATAAGAGAAACGTAAAACTGATTTCCGAAACCCAAATTTCCGAACCATTTCCGAATATCATCGTAATTAAACACATATTTAAAAGGAAAATCTTATATTTTTTCCAATAGCGTAACTGTACACCGTAATAATATTTAGCATCGTTTTATCAAGCGGCATTATCAAAACATGCACTGTGCGGCGTCGCAGCTGAACGGTCGGATTGTCTCCACGGCCGATTGACGCTGTCTCGACGTACGTCTTATTAACTGCTCATAGTCATATTTTTGTTACACTCTCTATTATATCAGTAGAAGATACATCGTAGTATATACTTACATGTACAAAGTCAAAGTCAAATATTTTTTAGTATAATAAAAAGTTATTTACATAAGTATATGTTTAATTTTTAATCACAGACCCGAGAAGAATCGGCGTAAGGAACGCAGCGGGATTTTTTCTATAGTAGCCTTATGCTTTTCCTTATATAGCTGAGTGGACTGAGAGAATATAGTGTCAAGACCCTCTGTCCCTCTATTTAGGTAGGTATGATAAAATGAATTTTGAATTATAATTGAAATTATGTGAGTACCTACTTATTACCAAATGTGTGATTAAATTATACGTTTATTGCTTAGTGTTCATTTTATATTGGCGACCATTATAATATTGAAATTATGCAAAATAATCCCATACCTATATAATTATCGGTAAGTGATTGCTGTTTTTATTATGTGTTGTCCCTATGATTGGGTACAAATAATATATTTATAATTAAAAACGTCGTTTCAATTAAATTTACTAAAAGTGAAAATTTATCTTTTAGCTCTAAACAAACTTATTGTGGGATATGGAAAGAGAGAGAGGCGAGACGTAATTAAATTTATTATTTATCACATCAGTCTTATGGTGTATTCCGCACACAGCAAGACAGGCAGAGGACACCTAGTGGTAAGACACTTCCTTGCACATTTTCTGCCGAATTCTGGAGGCTTTGTGCGTTGGGTGGCGAAACTCAACGTCGCCATTTGCCTCCACACCAGAGCGAAGAAATTAATACTTTATAATAAATATTTAATTTGCTCGAAGGGGGCCGTTCAAGTATTACATAAGCAGTTTTTTTGCAATTATTGACCCCCAATGTTATATGTTTTATTACTTATACATACGTTAGCTATTAACAAGGACACTATTTTCATACATAATAAATTAACATGTTTGTTTAAAATAGATTGAATTAGCAATGAAGTACTTAGGTTGAAGTGTCCCATAGGATTTGTCTATTTAAGTCAAAAGGTAGAGTAATTACTAAACAAATATAATTAATTTTAGCTTATAAAAATGTTGTGTAGTCGTAGCTACCAAGGGATTTTGTAAATATTTTAATTTTTCAAGAAGTGAGCTGTAAGATTATTTCTAATCTTTATATAACGGGAACATACATTATTTATTACGTCTCCCACCACATGCTTCTAATAAATTCACAAAAATACATATTTAAATATGCGATATGTCATATTTGTTTCATTAAAAGAATTAGTAATGTAAGTAATCAAGCGGCGTAAGAACACTTTGAAGCAGTCGCAGATGAACGGCTGGTTTAGCGCTACGGCCGATTGATCTACCGACAGACAACCGAATGAGCAGTAATGGTTCGTGACAATGTTTCTGTTCTTGCCTCTTAATTAGGATAAGTATCCGGTTAAGCCGCTTTTTATAGGCAGTTTAGATTTGGATTGTAATATATATGTAGATGAAATATATTGATAGCTTCTGTGACGGCACATTTGATAGGCGTGTGTTTAATGTAGGTACTCTACCCACATTAGAAGTTATTTATGTTAATAAATTATATAATATACACTGTATCCTGCAGATAAAATGATAAAAAAGGAGGCAGAGAGAATCAAGTGTCAAGACGGGCCGTTTAGCATAGAAATAATTCATAGCCGAAAAACGGTAAATAGTGTAATATAATTTACTCTACATGCCTACTTCAATGTAGAAGATTTGTAAAGATAATAGGGCTATTAGAGTTTTACTACACGATAAATTGCCAAAATATTTTATTTAGAATCACGGGTAAACCACATTCTCACGGGCTCAGTTCACACGGCGTTCTAGCTCCTTCTGGTTTTACGCCCCGTTGGTCGCCACCAACAGTTTTTATAGCGTTATCGATTCGTGAATTACTTCAATGCGGTTTACTTTTTATAATGTAATCGTTACTGAGTTGAGAATTCGATTTACCGGCCAGTTACATTCGATGTTTTTGTGGCTGAACTAAAGTTTGGGTGTTTTAGCCGAAATCGATATTATAATTTTAGCTATTTTTTTTCTTTTCTATTTATATTTACATAAGATTATTTTTATAAGATCTATAATAAAACGTTCAAATATCAAATAGATATTTAGATAATATTATTTGAAACGATGGCCCTAATGGAATACGTTTTCGTCACAGATAAAAAAGGCGGCGTTTTGCGTCAAAGTGGGCGCCAAAATGCAAAGCCAATTTGGAATTCGAACATAAATTAAAGGCGCTTAATGAACTTTCTTACTTGGGTGTATACGAAATTCGAATCTGAAATATTTTGAAAAAAGAATGTCGTATCTAATACAAAAAGGTTGCACGCGTGAAGTACCGCGGCAGTTAGTGCAGGGGCCGTGACAGAGTAACGACCGATGTTTATCGTTGCAACCTCGTTTAATGATGTCGACTGTCTAGTTCTAGTAATGCTAATGAATAGTTCTCATCCAATCGTTTACGCGAGCTTGTTTTGTATGTAAATTGTAATTGAGGGCTCAGCGAATATCTGTGCTTTCCTAGTAGCATAGATAGATCACTTTATACAATTAGACCAAATATCCATAGTGAACACTTTTGTTTATAAATGAAATCAAAAACTATTAAAATTTATAGTATTTAAGTAATTTAGTAACAATATTAAAAAATGGGGGGTTTTGAATTAATTACCTATTCGGTTTCTGTTAAGTCTTAAAGAGTGGTTTTCGGATACTTTGAAGGTATGGTATACGAAGATAATTTTTTATCACCTCTTCAAGTTTAAGTAGTCAAAACAAACCATTTGAGCCCCTTTCAAGTTTCCACTTGACTTATTTATTTTTATTCTTTAATATTTTACATCTTAAACAAGTGCTGGAATAATGAAGTGTTCGGTATCATTTTTCAAAAATGACATTTCTGTCTCGGGATAAAAAGCGGAATAAAAGTGCCAAAGCGTGTGGCAAATCTCATAAAAAATACAATAAACAAATCGAAACATTTACTAAGCAACTTTTATAAAAAATGAAGTTTAATAAAAAAAATGACAACCTACTAAGCTTACATTCTATAGGTAATGATACCGAAAACATATGAAAACTGAAATTTCTCTCCTAGATTAAAATAGACTTCGTAATGAAATGTTAATTTTCAAATACAAAAAGTTCATATGCATTCAAATAAAATCGGTAGCGGTAGTAAATCACTATAAGGCAATAATGTGGGCCGTGTGCCCCGGGGGATCGCACGGTGTACAAAACTTCCTTTTGTCGGTTCGTCACATAATTGCTTAAATTGTTATTAGCCGGAATAAAGACATATGACTCGGAGGGTGAATGGATATTTATAGCGAATGAGAGATGCCCTTTTAATGGTATCCTATGGAGTGTTTAAGAGATATTTGGTTGAGAATTTGAAAGATTTATGCTTTTTGTCCACGGAAATAGTATGGTTTTTTTTATTTAATGATATTATCGTAAACAACGATAGGTATTATCACGATATCTTTTCAGTCTTGAGAGTCTTAGTTTCGCGCTGTATCTCGCATAAAACCGGGTAGGCAGAACCTAGTGTTAAGACACTACGTTTCCCATTTTACGCAGTATTTTCGAGGCATTGCGTTTTAATGATGAAACTCAACGCTGCGCTTTGCCTTGTTACCAGAGCGCAGAAATAAAACTATTAATAAATAATAGTTTATTCGCCTGAGTCGGAATCGAACCCACAAATGTCGCGTTTACACTGCACCACGACGGCTACTATAATAAATTGAATGATATAGGAAAATTAAAATAAACATTTTCATTTCTTAATACGTTTACGAGGCAATTACTGTAAACTTTTAAAACTATAACATATACGTCGTCGGCTAATAACGATGTTTTGTGTGGTCCGTAACGCCACGTGGTGTCAAAACCGAAAACAAAACGCCTCCATGACAGATATATTAGCAACACTAGTTTTAAATAAAAAAAAATACATTTGTTCACCTCTAGCAATAGAATTCAAGGAAGAATAATCTTTCTATAAACGTAATAAGGTTTAAAATTATTTTGAACAACATAAAGAAAAAAATTGTGAAGAAGATAGGTTGGTCTCTAGAAGCGACAATTGTCAGAAATGTTACTTTTATTATATTAGTGAAGTGTTGAAGTAATTGACAATATTTTAATGACTTTACGGCTTTATATTATCTATGAAATTATTTCTTATAATAGTTTGCAAATAATTCATTATGTTAGCCATTTCTATGTAATTTATAGCAAATAAAATGGTTTGCCATATTTTTTTTAGTTTCACGATATATCCTGCAAATAACAGGGAAGGCAGAGGGAACCTAGAGTTAAGACTCTCCATTTTTTATTAAATTTTGCTTACAATCTATTTAACTTCTTTATATTTTTTTATCTTCAGTTCTGGGACAATTTCAAAATTTCGTTGTCATATTTCCATGCACTTGATGATAGAAACATAGCTACAACTTTAACCCACAAATGCATATAGCGTTGTGTGGTCCCGAATTCAGAAAATAAATATAATAACTTAAACGTTGCGCTTTTAGCGATAGCATAATAAATACTACAAACATATTTACTTCAAAATAATCTGTTAATTACTAACTTTTAATAATTGCTAATTTAACGTGAAAATAAAATACACAACAAAGTAAATTTTAATATCTCATAATAACACTTCTAAGCATAAACGCGTATATAATAGGTTCTGTCTTTTTAAATTGCTGGTAATATTTCAATGAGGCATAATGCGTATGCCGTTAGCTAATTCGGTAGCCTGTCATTTGTCAAAGCGGCACTAATTGATACCTATTTGTCTTTGCGTTCCATACTTTGTGTTACTTTGTCCACCATATTAGATATATAATGATATCAGTTACTTTGTCGTGAATAAAGGGCCTTTCCCTTTAGCCGGTGCCGGGAGCCGGTGTTAGATTATATAATTTTTATTAAGGTTCTTTTATTTATCAGCTTCCCGCTTTGTATCGTACACAGTAGGGTAATCAGAGGAAACATAGT
Source organism: Heliconius erato x Heliconius himera (assembly GCA_013421005.1). Lineage (NCBI taxonomy): Eukaryota > Metazoa > Arthropoda > Insecta > Lepidoptera > Nymphalidae > Heliconius > Heliconius erato x Heliconius himera. The sequence goes on along the minus strand of JAATLQ010016049.1, from coordinate 82,540 downwards.
AAGACACTTCGTTTCCCAATTTCCGTCGAATTTTGTGTTGTGTGGCGAAACTCAACGCCGGGCTTTTGCTTTGATGATAAAGCGAAGAAATGAAAATATTGATAAATACACTCGAGAAAATGAATTATTCATTCACTCGAGTGGGGGTGGAACCCACAACCGTCGCGTTACAGCCACATCTTTATGCCCCTGTGCCACGATGGCCTCAATTGTTTTAATTTTTGAGGCATGTATTTAATTAAATATATTTTTTGTGTTTGGTTTTTAAGCGTATTCATGTTTCTCTGACAGTACAGTGTTAAAAATCAGCAAAATAATGAATAATAGATTATACTAAAAGAAAAATGTTTCGACTAATAAAGCAAAAAAAAAGCTTGTTTGTTATGTCTATTAAATTTTATACTTAAAGATTAGCTTAGACAAAACAAGGCGGCGGCGTTGAGTTACATCATATGTGAGGTACAGTGTGAATCTAAGTAAAAAAATAAAAAAGTTACCAAAGTAGCTAATCATCTTTACATTATTGTTGTACATCAATATATTACACATTTTCCTAAACACAAATAGATTAAGGTAAACAGTGGAGAAACAATTGTGGTGTTGCCACAATCAAAACGTCAGCGGCGATTCAGATTTATTCCCGAGACGGGATTTATTGCGAGCGGTGCGGGAGAGGGAGGAGGAGGGAGAGGGGGGGGGGCACGCCGAGATCGCGGATTACGGCTGTCCCGGGGCGACGATTTGTCTGTATTCACATGATTTGGTGTAACGCGGTAAATTAAAATTAAAGGGGCCGTTATTTGATTACAAATGTTATGGTTTATACTGTATTGTGCTTAGTTAATGTTAGGGAGACAGTTTAATGTAAAGCTTTATGCTTTTTCTCGCATAGCAAACTAGGTAGAAAGAAGCTAGTGTCAGGACTCTCAGTTCTCCACTTTCTGCTTAAATTCAAAATATTGAGTGTAGAACATCTTAATTATATATCGGGAAGTGTTTTCATTATTTATCTACTTACTTCATTTTCAAATAAGCTATCTATTTCTATATTAACTTAACTTAACTTAGCTTCACGCTTTATCCCTTGCGGGGTAGTCAGAGAGAACGGAGCGCCAAACGCTACGGTAAATATATTTAATACAGAAATAGCTATTTGTAGCTCCGTGGAGGACGGAGCTACAAATAGCTATTTCTGTATTAAATATACAAAATTAAAAATGTAGAGTAAAAAGCTGTGAGTGGTAGGTATTATACTACGGCATAACTTTTGGCATTAACTTAAAAGTCACGTAGCGATGTCGATTTCGGGTCCCCTTAGCAAACAAATAGCGGTTCCGGATTAGGGTGACAACTTAAAGGGATGTTGGCACTTGACTGAGCACCTCCGATTTGGTACAATTACCAAGCACCAGGCTGGTACTGCGATACTTTGTTTCAATTAATCGCGCCTACAAATCGACGTTGTTAATGGAAATAAGAAGTAGGATTTCGTTCTAGATTTATCTATTCTGTAGGTATTGGTCAAAACAATTTAATTGGAATTTTTATCTGATAAATTCTTTTTGTTTTCCTTTGTATTAAATTAGAATTAGTCTCTGTAAAAAATATATATTTACAATTTTTTTCCTAATATTCAAGAGCGAATACTATACCATATTTCATATGCACTACTAGTTATTGCCCCTAAACATATATTTATTAATATAAGTAGAGACAGAAGACACTGTATGGAACCTATGCAGAACTACCAGACCTTTTCGCTTCAACAAAACATAATAAATAAACAGTTTCGGCCATTTAAACATATCACAGAGCACAGTTTGCACACGAACAATTTTCGTTAGCGAATCGAGGGTTGGGGGGTTGGGGGGTGGGGGGGTTCTGTCACCAGTGGGGCGTTTTCCATTTCACGCTCCGTTCGCCACTGATGACACCGCATTCCAGCCAGCAAATGGCTCGACAAATGAAGAGGGCGAGGCACGCCCAGTGTCATAACTGTCACGTAGGGGCGCTAGTTGGTATTGACTTGAGTCCATTCGATTAAACTTGTGTGCATTTTTGTATGTTTTGAGATGTTTTTAGATTATAGGTAATTCATTGTGGCGGTAATAGTAGATACAAGCATTTGTTGTATACGTCTAAATATTAATAATTTTATACCGTGGGTGTGTTTAATTTCTTTAAGTTAGTTAGCACGTTATCAATGCAAAAGTATAGTCCGGTTTTCAACGTGAGCAAAGCGAAGAAAACTATATAAATATGTCTGTATAAGAATAATCTGTATAAGTGTAGTCTGTATTTCCACCAATAACTAATATTCTGGCGGAAAGGACCGAGTGAGCACAAACAGTTGAAATTATCTCGCTCAGTTCTAAATACATAACTCTTTGTTGGTGAAAACTCTTACTGAAGAGTCTGTTCCGCCTAACCAATACGTGAAAATCAGTCCTGAGAACATCTAACTTAAAAAAGTTAATATACTTAATTTTGAAACGTTTCAGAATGTATATTTATGCGCAATCGCTAAAACCCCACAAATATACTATACCATACCTACCTACTACATTGATTAATAGAAACACTTCCTAATTTTAATCTCTCGATAACCGAATAAATATAAATAACTATACGCAAACTAAAGATCACACACCAAAAAAAATCATTGGAAAACATGAAAATTACACCCAAACCATTATATCTATCAACGCACGTAATTACGTAAAATATATATCTCGTAACGATAAATAGTTAATTGTCTTCAATTGTCAGTCATGTCAGTCAGTGGCCACTGGTAGTCGCGAACAATGGCGGTCCTAGACAATGTTGCTGCCTTGCCTGCGAGTACCGAGTACCTGTTCGTAACAGCGCCGCGCGGTCATTTGGATAATGGCAATGTCACAATTTCTGTTTAATTGCGATCAGACAGCATAAATAGTAACATTGTATCTTGTAAATGTTCGTAAAACAATGAGTGTTTATAATGGATGACATGTTTGAGTAATTGTTAGGTTTTACTTAGTTGTTTAGTTGAGAGTACATAACTCCAGTAGCTATAGATGAAAAAAAAACAGTTTTACGCTTCTCGCGCACACAGCAGGGTAGGTAGAAGGAATTTAGTGTTAAGACACTCCATATCCAATTTCCGCCGAATTCTGAGGCATTCCGTGTTTAGTGGTGGAACTCAACGCCGCGCTTTGCCTCGACACCAGAGCGAAGAAATGAAAATATAAATTTAACTAGCCTCAGACTAGGTATAGATTTAAAATATAAATATGTACAGGTTCGCAACTTTTATATAAGTAGTAATATTAATATTTGTTATATACCTAATAATATTTTGTCATTGTGGTATGGTGTGATTACCTGAAAGTTGGCGATTTAAATCCCAAGTTTATATTTTAAAAATAGATATATTTATGTGGTCAAAAATAAAGCGTGCCTAATTAAAATTCTTACTTTTTTATTGATAGTAACTAGTATCTACAACATTTAAATTTGAATCTTCACATCAAAACTCTTTGGTTACTATACAATTGTCACGGCTTTTTTATCTGTCCACCTTGCGATGGCACAGATAAAAAATGCACTTATTGTCCACCTGAGCTATTAACTGCGCGTGCTTCTGTTTATAGTCTATTCCGAGAACTCGTTTATCGGTAAGTACATATCGATTCAGTTTTTTGCGTGGTATAGTTATATTGTTACTATATTACTGTGTCTTTTGTAACAAGCCCGTGTTTTACTTTTGATAAGTTTTTGTTTGTATTATAAAATGAGTTGTAACAACGTAATGACTACCTGGCATTGTGTTTCTCTAGGATTAGTTTTTGTTCAAAGATATAAATTGCTGCTAAAATACATGATATAATACTATTGTAAGCAATACACAGAAATTACTTTTCTTTCCTAAATGTGGAATATAGTTTTTAAAAAATTTAAAAATATCGGAATCTAAACTAAATATTAGTAAATTTACACCATAATATCCATCATAGCAAACCAAATTCATTAAAAATGATATGTATAACATGTCTATGAATAACGCTGTGGCCTGTAACTTGGTAAATAACAAAAATGATGTAGTGTTAAGAATTGTGATGAAGGATGAACCTGACTTCACCTCCGAAGAACTGTTGATGTAGATTACAATACCGATGCAGTTTAATCGATTTGAATCCCGGCAGGGTATCTACAATGGTAAAAGCTCTCAGGTTGGCATTATAAAATGAAACGCAACTCAAATTCTCTATTATTTTTTATCGTATTTGAAACGCTCACTTTTTGTTGCATTCCACTATTATAAATCTTTAATTTAAGGACTCTAGACAGAAATAAACAAAAATATATAAATATAATTGTCGCTCGTTTAAACGTGTCTAATAGCACCGTTGCAGGTGATATTTTGTATTTAAATACTCGTACATAAAAAAATATATATTCAATTTACGATATTTTCAATACTCTAGTAAGAGATAATGTGACTTAAGATTTAAAAATAACTTAAAATATATTGTTCATTGGTATCTAATTTCTATTAAATGTTATAAACTGACTTTCTCAGTCTCGGTTATTGACTTAACAATAAAAACTACGATAGTACGGCATTTAGATAATTTTTATAAAGGTTCTATTCTCGAAAAAAAATACTTAATTTTTGGAGATTTTGAAGAGTCAAATAGCCGTCGCGTCGGAACTATTGTAAATGAGAAAGCAAGGAAGAATAAGCTATAAATCCAAATTCAAAATATACGTAAATGTCACAGACGTATCAAAACAAAATCATTATCTTTGTTTTATATTGTAGCAAGTAAGTTAATAAAGTGTGGTAAGATGAAAGAATTTCAGTTTAAAAGTAATTATGTACGGAAGATGGGATAAGCGCTTGAAAAATATATATCTTTTGCCGCTCTCATTTGTTAGTCGCTGGCGCGAGTGACATCTAGTTAATTGTCACACATTATTAAATGCCGCGCTGTCACTGATTGCTCGTATACAGCCAAATGTTTTCAGATAATGATACTTATTTTAAATTTAAAAATAAAATCTACTGCCGTTTTTATAGGGTCGCATTTTTATATAATCGTAAAGAGTATTTAATAGATCTTAATTTAGTTTTTGTGTGACGCAAAATATTTATATAATTAATTTTTATTTGAAAACTGTAGGCAAAATATAATAATCACTGCAAGTCTTTAAAGCTTATAAGTGTTTAGACTCTCATTTTAATATAAAATGAATAAAGTTTAACATGTGAACAATATCGTACTTACCTATTATAACATCAAAAGACCGTGTAATCGTTTGGTATAAATTTACTTGTGAAAAACGAGAAAAATATTATAAAATATTCCATCTTATCTGTACAAACTAAGGAGTATTATGGTTCGATGCGTTCGACGTAATCAAGGATCTTCGTAGTTTATTGGTCTGTAAATTTATCTTAGTTGCTATTTACAAATCAAGCTGTCAGTATACAAATGGCCTAACTCAAATTTCAGATTGGTTTGAAAATTTTCTCTACCATTGTATTTTAAGGGATGTTACCATGTAAGAATTCGATTAGATTACATTTTTTTATCAACTGCTTGATGTTGCTGTAAACTGTTGTGAAATTTTGTATCTTCTTTTAGATTTTGTTAAAAGCTTAATTATTTTATAAAAATCCGTGATTTTAAAATGAATAATATTTTTTTTTGGCTCGAACTACCTACATATAGGTATATATATTTTTTCTATTGTATTATACTATAATGTTCGAAAAAACTATAATATTAAACTCCACTATAATATTTAAAAAAAATTGCGTTACGCGACTTTTATACCGAAGCTCTTTAATAGCCATATTGCGAAAAAAATATTTAGCATATTTTGAAATAATTTGCATGTGTTTAATAAAATTGCACGGCTTCGTAGTCGCAAGAACTCATATGGAAATCTTTTGGTAAATAAATGGACAGACTCTATCTGATCATATATAAAATTTATGAGTCGAAAATATCTCCAATTATGTATAAAATTTACGTTTACAATTTCCTTTAAAATTTATTTAAAATTTTATATTTTAATAGTACACTAAAATTAATAATTATTATTGTGATATATACCTATTATACATAATATGGTAAAATAAGAAAATAATTCAGAAAAACCGTCAATATTCTTATTTTGTTTATATTTTATACAAAAGCTCAAAATCAAATATCAGAAATATTTCAAATAAGTTAAAACTTGTACGTTCATTAATATTGGCAAGTTTGTACAGAACTTAACGTCGGTGTACAAGGTAGACAATTAATTAAACATGGCTGCTTGGCACTCCGCCAGAGATGCTAAGAGACGAGGCTAAATGTACTGCCGTCTGCCGTAGATTACTTTCCAGATTCTCTTAGTGCATTCAATTTAGACTGAATAAATGGGAGGTAGGCACCACTACTAAAGAACATAATAATAAAATAATAACTTTTTATTCTACCATATAAAATGCTCTGTACAATTATTGAATTTATTTGTAATTTGTGTTTAAGTGAGGCCACAAAGTGTAAACACGACTGGTTGTGGGTTCGATCCCCATGCGATGAAATTTAATATTTATTTTAACTTATATTTTCATTTCTTCGCTCTGGCGTTGAGTTCTTCCACTCTACACGCAATACCTCCAGGCGGAAAGCGGGAACGGAGTGTCTTGACACTAGGTTCCCTCTGCCTACCCTGCTATGTGCAGGATACAGGGTGAAGCAGATTTTTTATTGCGGGTTATTTTAAATAATTTTTGTTTTTATCGAACAACCACTATCTAAGTATTATACTACATTTTCCTGAATGAATTTGAACTCATATTTGTCGTATAATTAAACGATTCCTGAGAAAAATATAAATAATAAACACAATATAATATAAAAAATCAATATCAATTAAATATTATTTGGAATAATAAAAAAAATCGAGACTTTATAAAATAGATACACACATAATAGCTTGCAGGTGTCATACAAAACTGCGCCGCACGTGTGTAGCTAACATAATCATACGAACGAGCGAACTTGTAATAGAAAAATATAAATGTTCACATTTATTTATGGCGTGAATTCTAATATGTTTTATGATATTTTTGTCACCTGCTTACCGAATTTCTTTATTTGCCTATTTATTTTAATTGTGCGTTTGATTAATTTATATGAATTTGATATATTTATTGATTAACTCGACAGATCGATTTTATAAAAAACTGTCAAAATTTTTTGACATTTGATGGTTTTTTATTTCAAAATATAGGTTTTATTTTTGGGCTTCTTTTTAATTATCTGTATTTCTTAAAGTAAATAACAAAATAATTTCACTACAGCCACAGTACAAACTTTTGGACTTTTATGTTGAATTAATTAAAGCTGTTGTGTTTTTTTAATGCAAAAGGTAATATATAATATAAGTATATAATATTAATCAGATAAAGGATACCTTCTAGATAGATAATCCAAAATATACGAACTCTTGCATTAAGACAGCATTAACAAAAAAATAAGTATTTCCTATAGTAGTTCACAACATAGGTGTCGATTATCGAACAATCATTTTAACGGCGTCGGTGTTATTTTATGATTTTCCGCGCCCCTTCACGGATATATTGCGTCTTTTATTCCCGCGCATCCATTTTGCCGCTTCTTCGCTTCACAAAATCTGTATCACTCGTTTATTGTTAGTTTTTCTTCTAAATTTATTAACTATACACTTTTTCAGCTTGTGCTTGTAGCTTTATGTTTTGTATTTTTATGAAATACAAGGCTATTATCTTTAATATGGTTTTTAATCGATGCAATAACAACCAAAATTTATTTATTTTATTTTAGCGTTAATATTATCTCTGTTTTATATTTTTTAAAGGTATATATATATATATATATATATATATATATATATATATATATATATATATATATATATATATATATATATATATATATATATATATATATATATATATATATATATATATATATATATATATATATATATATATATATATATAAGGTAAGGTATGGGGTATGAAGATAATTTAAAAATATCTTAACCATAATCATGAATGGGGATCAACTCAAGACCGTCGCGTTTATAGACCCTGTTGCACCTCGACGACACGTTCATTTTATCTTTCTACTAGAGGGCGCGCGCGGCTTCGCCCGCTTATTAGGAGTGAATTCTAAAAAAACCACAAAACACGTGTTCAATAAAATATTTTTAACAGTCTGAATTTAAATTTTTATAAAAATCGGTGGCGATGTAATGATTTTTCCATATGAACTTTCAACCCCTTATTTGAACCCTTAGGTGAATTCATAAAACCATGAAACACATGTTCAATGAAATATTTTTAAGAGTCTGGATTTAAAAATTTATAAGAATCGGTGCCAATTTAAAAAAAAATCCATACAACCCCTATTTCATCCCTTTAGGGTAAAAATTTTTCAAATTCCCTTCTTAGTGGATGTCCAGAATATAAAAATAAACATCTGCCCAAATTTCACGTTTCTACCATCAGCGGTTACGGCTCTGCGTGCGTCTTACCTCAGTCAGTCAGCACAAGTCCTTTTATATATATAGATAAAAATTAACATAAAACAAAAACCATTATTTTATCTAATAGTACCTACTTAATGACATGAATATATAAAGTAGGCACCTACTCCTCTATAACTAATATAAATATTTTTGAATCGTAACCACGATTTTTATTTTATAAAACAGTGAAAGTAAATTTTATCATACTTGATCATTATTATTATTTTAGTAAAACCATAAATAATTTTTACTATTATTTACATTTTATCAAAAAATGGCTATTCAATCTACAGCAAAATGTTTCTTACAGCGAAAAGCAAAAATATTTTTTCTTTTAAATTTTTGCGCTACGCGATTGCAGCGAGCTATTTAGCCATTATTCGTGATTCGTTTTTCAAAAGAAATATTTTTGATTAGGTAATGATGCGCTTTCATGACATCCAAGTAAATTATATTTGTTTTCTTTTCATAGAGAACAAAAAATTAAACAAGCGGTTCAAACAATGAAACTTTTTAAGTCAATTTACATTCTAAAAGCGTCTACGTCTACTTTACATAATACTATTTTCTTTGATGATGATGATGATGATTATTATATAATTAAAAACAAAAAACGTTATTCCAATTAATTTATCTTTTTAGCTTCCTCATTGATTTAATCAACCCCTTCGTAAGTAACATATTTAAACCAGTCACTGTGTCTAATCGAATTTCTGAAATGTGCAATCATTTCGATGCGTTGCAAATCACCCCCCGTTAGATATAAAACATTAGCAACAGATTATGCCGATTTGTTTAAAATCCACCTAAATAAATTATAAATGCTCCCTAAGAAGTAACATTAAAGAAATTGCAATTTTGGTCGTTAGCTAATTTCCACTATTGTTTTTTTTTAATAGGTAGGTACTCTTTAATTGGGAACCTAAATCAATTTTACGTAGAAACTTTAATGTAACAATTTTATATAGTAGTAGTAGGTAGCTTTTCATTTTGATGAGGAATAATGTAATTATTATATGTTAATATACCTATAAGATTCCTGTTTTTTGAGTGTGTTGAGTGGCGGAGCTCAACTATGGTGCTAGAGCCAAGGAATGAAAATAATAATTAATAATAACTCATTCCCTCGAGTGTCCCACGGCGGCCTCTACAGTATCTACCTATATTTTTGAATTTTACGATACGTTTTATGCTGACGAGATTCGGTTGTGTAGTAGGTACCTACTCTACAGCCCTAGCTTAGAGGATCAAAACGCTCGTACCAGTGTACCTCACTAGTATCTAACTAAAAATACCCCAGCAGTGCTTAAAATCTCTCGTAACCAATGTCTTAGCCAAAATCATGATAAGTATTAGCTAAAAATTGCTGCCGCTTTTGCTGTAATATATATAAAAAAAACAATTACCGTCCCCTACATGTAAATAAATACGTCATCCCTTATCACAACATAATACTATTAGTTAGATACCTATAAGAATAAATAAAAACCATATCTATTAACACTTTTGTTAAGAACCTTTATATCGTAAGTAAACATATCAAGCAAAGTACATTAAACATATAAATTGAAATCTTTGTTGCTTTATCCCATACATTGCAACTCACTAACCGTATAATTGAATCGACCCCAGCACAAGTGTCTTTTGTAAGTGTTAATTAAATAAAAACAACGTTACTTCCGCTTTAACAGTTCTATTAAAAGTTTAATATTAGGTTTCTCCCTTATTTCATTTCTTGTTTCCATTATTTAAACAATTAATAATAGTTTTTAGTTTTTATAAGTTTGTTATGAATGCGTGGATTATCAATTTACATGGTAGAGCTATACTTAACTATTCAAACTGCTCTCTTTTTGTTAATATAATATAATAGCTTTTCTTTTTACAATCAATACTTCATGTATTTAATAACTAGGTACAAAGATAAGACATTATCGATTTTTCTTTGTTTCTGTTAACGTTATGTCATTTTTATAGTTGAGAAAATCCATAGTTCATAAGAAATAATTCAATATGATTGTGAAGACTTATTTATCATAACCTAAAGGTAGGTAGTTATTATAAAAAAATACGTGGAAAATAACTTATGCTTTAAGGCAAAATTAAATAATATTAGCACTTCTAACGTTCTAAATGTCACTGCGCCTTCATAGCTAAGTATGGGAGAAGTGGCATGAAAGAGCCAGGTTTTGAAAGAGCCACCTGCAATATTATAGTAGTTTAGGAACGGACTCGATAGAATATTTTATTTTTAAATGGCAACACTGATTTCCCATCACCCACAAAAAATTTACACATCTTCGGAACCAACGGACGCCGATATGTCGTGTTGAAGTTTTTGGCACTCAAAACTAACTTTTTTACCTCATTTGAGTTT
>JAATLQ010016049.1:36465-71510 GCA_013421005.1 Heliconius erato x Heliconius himera | reverse complement strand
GATTTTGAAGGTTATATTTTTTTAAAGAATAGGTTATGAAAGAGCCGGGTGGATGGGCCTTGAAAGAGATGGCTCTTTCATAACCGGCTCTTTCATGATCCCGAATTAGATTTTTTTAAATTAATTATAATTATAATAAATATGCATTCTTAATAAACATTATTAAATAATTTGCTACTGATATTTCATTATGGAGAAGTCTGTTCCCAAAAAACTCGAAAATAAACCAAGAAAATTCATACCCGAATTCGTCTGATTCTATCATATTGGCTGAAGTAAAAAAAAAGTAGATTGAAGCAAAATAAAGTCCAATACAAATAAAAATAGTGATGATTGCATGGAGCAATATTTTTTTAAAAAAAGATCTCATAATTTAAGTATGTTGTTTTTGAGAAGATATTATTAATTTATTATTTAGTTTAATTTTCGTGATTTTTATTAATTAAAGAACTATCCGCCTCTAAAATATTAAAAAAATAATATAAATAAAATAATATAATATGATTGGTTTAAATAATATGAGATTGTTAGAATTATTTACTTAAAATGATTAATATAATTTTAAAAAACATTACTTTTTAATAAGGATTATTAAATTGATTTTATTTAATAGTGCATTGTTATTATTTAGCATAATTTTCACTATTACATCTCATAACTTTTGGTGGCTCTTTCAATACCGAAATGTTACGAAAGAGCCAAATGACACATTTTTTTAAAATGAATATTTTATTGCTTTTTTATTGTATTTAAAGCTTATTTCGTATGAAATTATCTAGTTTAATAAATGAATAATAATTTGAGAGAAAAAAAACTTATTTTCTTTAATTAAAAGTATATTTTTTTGCTTCGTTCAGTAAACTGGCTCTTTCATGCCACCTCTCCCTTACTTACCTTACACAATACTATTAAGTTCAATTGACATTTCGACGTCGATCAAGTTAGCCTTAAAAACATATTTGCAACACGCAACTCTAGTAAGTATTTCTTATAAATAAAGACTAAATTCATGTAAATATATAATTCTGGACAAAAATATGGGCACGTACAAGCTCGCGTGTATATCAGAGTAAAATCATGACCACACGAAACTACGACAAATCACTGGAATTACGAACTAGGGCTCATTAGCGGCGATATTTCAAAGGAAAATAGAAATGAACAAATTGCCAAAGTATACTTGGTAAAATAAAGTTTTATTTTAGACTGAAATTGACACAGTTAGTATGTAAATTGATATTTTATCTGTTTCCCGGTTCCCAAATATGTTTTTTTGACTCAAAATCTACATTTTATTTGAGTTCACAAGTCGCACAGTAATTAGGGCACGGGGGCAATAAACGAAACAGCAGTAGACGTGGCGCGCCTCCTACTGCACACAAATGGACTTTTTTCGTCCTGCCTACTCAAATATTGGGCTGGACACACACAGACGGGCGAAAAAACTCAAGATAACGAGTCGCTACCGGTCAAAGCCGCCCGTGCCGCTAAAGGAACGGGGGCGTGGCGCGTCACGCACTAAACAAACGACAGCGACAAGTGCGACAGGGACGCAGGCACGGGACGGGCGCGCGCGCGACCGGGACGGGGATAGGCCGGTGCTCGAAACACGACTAATTTAAAACTGGATAATAATTGATGGTGAGCTCAAAACAAACAGATATGGCTGACAAAAAACCACCATACGAAACCATACGAAATCTTCATTAGAGGCATAGCGGCGGCGGGCGCCGGCGGACATCTACTAATTTAAAAATTGAAAGCAATCGCGACGGTGAGTCGACGGTTATACGAAACTGGGACGTTTGTTTTAGATACCCCAATGGCGGTGGTAATTAGTAAAAAACTCATTTCCAATTTGTTCACGGAGATGATTTTTCATAAAACAAAACAAAAGGGAATGACAGAGCGAAATTGGTTAGCGGTAATGAATGAGTGCCGGTTATTAGCGAATTGTGAACGTTAAATTTAAATTAGCTCGCGGTAGCGTCGGTTTGTATCTAATTAATGGCGTAATAAATCTCCGCAATCGGCCGAGGAATTAAACTCCGCTAAAACATAATTGATACAGATGTTTCAATTTTTCAATTCGCTCCAATAGTCTAGTTTTATAATTATAAATTCTCAACGCTTAACTGCGAGGCTAAAAAAACAACTATTTATAATTGACAATAAATGCTATTAAATCTGACTTTTGTATATAAAAGGACATCCTATATCGAAATATTAATATATAATAATCACTTATATTTAAAAATCTTACCACAGAAAATATAAATTAAAAAAAAGTTTAAATTATGGCGCCACGGAGCGACCTGCATCGGCAACACTAAACAGATTTAGACACAATATTTTGACATATTGCTAAGTGAAGAGATAACCGACCCTTTTGAGCAGGTTCTTGTTTGTCTTTGGTATCAAGAATATTGATTTATGACTCCTAATGCTACTTTTACTTTGAGTCTGATAAGTGTATAAGTGTTCGTTTTTTTAATATTTTGACATGACATGGACTTTGATTTGGCTTTGAGACCGGTGGCGGTGCACGGGCACGGTGGTGGTCTGACTGTAAACGCGACAGCTCGTGGGTTCAATTCCCACTGGAGGAAATATTTAATATTTTCATTTCTTTTCTGCGATGTCGAGGCAAAGCGCGGCGTTGAGTTCTCCCACTCAAAACGCAATGCCTCCAAAATTCGGTGCAAAGTGGGAAGCGGAGTGTCTTAAAAGAAGGGTCCCTCTATCCACTCACCTACATGCGGGGTACAACGCAAAGCATAGACATTACTAAATAGTCTGTTTTCTGTAAACACGTGTTTACCATAACTAATCAATATTTAAAAAAAACTGACACCAATTGTTAGTAATAAGTTTATTGCATAAGCATGTTTATTTAGGAAAACAATGGATATTCGACCACACATATCGCTTGAGTCGCCTTTAAGACAATATTGTACCCAGCTGTGACTTCTGGCTAAAATGGCGTATAATCTTTGTTTACTTTAAACAAATTTATTTTAATGATAAATACATTTAATTTATATTCTTTTTTTGTTAATTGTTTTAGGTACTTTTGTTGTATTAATAGTTGAATTTGAAGAATCTTGTAAGTCTTTCTTTGTTCTATACTTTAAAAATATATATTGTCTATTATAAATATTTTTTTTGTATGAGAGCATTGCCTTATAGTTAATAGTACACTAGGCAAATATAAATAAGTGCACACTTCGTTATTCACCTTTCTCTTTTTGAACATACTCATATAATGGAATAAAAATAATTTAAAATATAATAATTCTTTTGATGGGATTTGCCCCACAACCACCATCTTTACCTATAATAACTCCTTATCCCACGCCATCATTATACCTACCACCATGGCAAAAATTGAAAAGCCTAAAATTGCTTTTAATATTTATAAAGTTGATCCATAATATTAGTACCTAATAATCAATTTGTAAAATTAAAAAAAAATTAAATTAGCTTCACGCTGTATCCCGCACACAGCAGGGTAGGCAGAGGGAACCTAGGTTATGACACTCCGTTCCCCACTTTCTGCCGAAGTCTGGAGGCATTGCGTGTTGAGTGGCAGAACTCAACGCCGCGCTTAACCTCGACACCAGAGCGAAGAAATGGAAATATAAATTTAAGTAAATTCAATTTGTACTAGATATATAACTTAATAGTACAGTTACTGTACGATAGATGAATACGAAATCGTACAGTTAAGTACTGTAGTAGAGTATTTAACAGTTCTATGAAATATTTTACCTATTACAGTATTTAATAGAAATGTTAAGAAAATAATACCATACCATGTTAAATCGTTATTTTCTAAAACACATTACAACTTCATTTTGATTTAATAGCCTCTACTATACTCTGCGTATAAAATGTAAGACACGTGTGCTGAGGTTAATGGCTGGCATCTCGTTACCGATTTACAAATTGGTAATTCGAGTATGGAAAATAACAAAACATTATGGAATAAATTTAGTTATAAGTAAGAAATTCATATTTTGTTCGACGTATACTAACAATTTTGAAATATTAACAGTTAAATTTAATGTTAGTTTAAATTATGTAGAGACTGTTGATGCTAGTTTATTTTATTTGAATAAAAAAATATATACTAATATAATTTATGATGCGTCGAGTATATTTAGTATACTTACCTACTTATACATATTTTTTTGTTTAATCAATTTAAAATATATTTATAATATATGTCATTCACAATTATTAAGCACTAATTTTTAAAACGTGAACCCTTAATATGTTTAACGAAATTTTAAGAAATTCTGAAATTAGATATTTGAAAGCTCACATCGGTAAGGAGCCGAACAATTAGTGCGTTGCTCAAGTAATGGCGGCAGAACTCGCCCGTGTAATGAGATATAATATGAGACTTCGTAGCGTTTAGAACAACGCCGTTGAAGTTAGAAGCGATTTGATTTGATTTAAGTTTGTTATTTTCTTTTTTTTTATATAAATTTAGTTATATTAAAATTTTAATAAAAAATAAATCGCTTTTATAAATTGTGTATGTATTTACAACATTTTGATATGAAATAAACATCATAAAACATTATTTTACCTACAAAAAAAAAAAAATCAGCTTCACGCTGTATCCCGCACACAGCAGGGTAGGCAGAGGGAACCTAGTGTTAAGACACTCCGTTCCCCACTTTCTGCCGAATTCTGGAGGCATTGCGTGTTGAGTGGCAGAACTCAACGCCGCGCTTTGCCTCCACACCAGAGCGAAGAAATGGGAATATAAATTTAAGTAAATATTTCATCTCCTCGAGTGGGGATCGAACCCACAACCAGTCGGTTTTGCAGTCACACCTCGTGCCGCTGCGCCACGACCGGCCTTTTTTACCTACAAATATAGAAATTATTTATTTTGTAAAAGGCATTCAATTGGTTGACCTAAAAATATAGATATCCCTAACAAACTTACAATATTTTTCTCTGTTTCTAACAAAGTTTATTAATTACTCACAATGCTAAATAGATTAGATCTAGATAAGTTTATTTTTCTATTTATTTAATAGCCAGTGACATTAAAACGCTACTAGCTTTATCTCGACACCATCTCACATAATAATATGTTTCTCCGAGGTTGCCGTCAAACGGTAAGGGTTGGCTCACATTGTATTGTAACAAATGTGTTATCTTATTCTACAAATTAGTTTCGTTATTTGTTGTACCACAACAGTATAGCCACGTGGATAATTATGAAATTACTAAAATATCTTGAAATAATTTTAGATAATAATAAATATTGTGAGATTTAATTTATAAAATAAAGCTTAAATATTAAACGTGAAGTTGGTATAAATCCAAAAAAAAGAATGTAAGTATCTCAATTAAAACAGGTAGGAGTTCTTTTTAATATTTAATATAACTTTTAACTCTATCTCTAGGCTCTATAATATACATTTACATCACCAAAGCACTTCTATAAAAAAACAAGGTCCACAAGTCGATAATATGTAGGTACATATTTATCTATTTATAGAAAAATTTAAAAATCGAAGATGAAAAGAATTTTGACACAAATATCATACAACACCTTGTTTATCAAGATTTTTTACAACTATAATAGTTTATTTTTCCTTAATATTATGCACCCATCGTTATAATTGCAAAACAAAATGATTCATTCGATTTTAAATCATTCAAGAGAATTGTACGGACACTCACAGCTACCACTTAAATTTGACATTTGCTTACTTGGACCGCTTATTAATAACGCATATTTTTATTATTTTTATGCCTTCAATACGATAACAACGGCACTTAAGAAAAAATAAAACTCAATTCTCGTTACTGGGTAAAGGAGCTAGTTAATTTTAATATGTAGGTACCCATTTTAATTATATACTGTTACATTAAATAAAATGAGAATTTTATTATTCATATTAATAGTCATTATAGTCTATTAAAAATGAAATCATGAGTGAGTAACTGTTTTATTTTGTATATATTTATTAAGTGGCTCTTGTAATTCAAATATTTTAACGTAGGTAGATACTAGATACTATAACCGTTTTTTATAGTTATGTTATGGTTCCTTTCGGGATTATGTATATAATAAATATTTTTATTGATACAAATTTCTAAGGATATAATTCAAAAAAGGATTCAAATCTTATGGAATAGATATGCGTTTCTTTTTAAATGGCTTTCATATGTTTTTTAAGAATTGCTCTAAGATACAAAATGTCAAACTTTTTTGTAAATATTTTTTTAAATACAGTAGCAGTAGTCAAAAATAAAATATTAAAAAAAATATTTCTGTCAAAAAAATCTAAGTATATTTATAATCTACAATCATGGTACAAAGAGGACACAAAGTGTGACTGTAAAATTGACTGGTTGTGGGTTCGATCCCCATTCGGGGAAGTGAAATATTTATTTACATTTATATTTTCATTTCTTCGCTCTGGTATCGAGACAAAACGCGGCGCTGAGTTCCGCCACTCAACACGCAATGTCTCCAGAACTCGGCGGATAGTGGGGAACAGAGTGTCTTAACACTAGGTTCCCTTTGCCTACCCTAGTGTGTGCGGAATAGAGCGTAAAACTGATTCAATTTTTTATGGTACCAAAAAGACCTACTCAACGTTTAGACATAAAATTTAACATATCACATATGAAAAAACTAGTTTTTTTTACCTATTTAGCTAGTTAATTTTAACACTGACAAGTCAATTAGGCTCTAAAAGTATTTAAAACGGCCAGACACGATAACGAGATGTTATATTTTATAAAATAATAATTATGAAGCGGATGTAAAACATAGGCAGTAGTTAGTTAAGTTTATGATTGTATTGTGATGTTTAGAAAACATGCAATTATTTGTACTAAAGAGAGTAAGTTATAGGACAAACATGCGTTGGACTTGTGTTAGCATGTTAGAAAGCCATAAATTAAAAGTTAAATTGAATTTAAATTTTGACGCATAATATATAATTTTGCTAAAATAGCAGAAAATATGTAATATGTTCATTAGAAACTCGAAATTTTATTTGACCAGCGTCAAAATTTTTTATAGCGTTTGTCTCTCTCTGTTTTATAGGATTCGCTTTATAAACAATTCACTATTTACTGTACAAAACGGCTTGAATCTACATTTTTTCTAAGTTGTAAACTTTATTACATTTATTATTTACGTCAAATTCATTATAACTTCACTACTATAGAGTCTAGACGCGCAAAAAAGTAAAATATACTTGCATGTAAAAACCGAAGTGTAATATATAACAAATTAATATCTATATAAAAATGATCTGTTAATTAGAATTCTAAATACTAGAAGAATCATTTGTTAAAAAAAATTGAAAAACATGTTTCATTGACAAAATATCACAGAAACAAAGCTGTGTGTATTATCTGTGTGGGTGTTATTCGAAAAAAGGCTCCCCTGACTGTTAAATGTATGATAGTGGATAATTGTGTATCATGTTTTGAATAACGGCACCCAATGTCTTACCAAAATAGTTTTCCAATATTTCTGTAGAGCCTATTGGGCCATTGAGAAGTTGGGGTAATGATAAGTTTCTTTTTAGAAGATGTTTTACATCCACACCAGAAAAAAAATCCTTGATTAGGAATATTTTCTGCACAAATTTCAATACGAGTGAGTCTCGCAGCTTCGTCCGCTTATAATACGCAATTATTTATTTTGTCATTTAAATTACTAATGTTATAATATAATAATTTTAAAGACAATATCCGTATATTGATAGCTTCAGGCTAGTTTTAGCCAATTCAATAAAACACTCATTTAATAAATTTCTCAGGTTCCCGCTGTATCCCGCACACAGCAGGGTAGGCAGAGGTAACCTAGTGTTAAGACACTCCGTTCCCCACTTATTTATAACGCTCATTTTATATGTATAAATATTGTCACATGCGTTTTTTTATATTGACATAATTTTTTTATTCAGAAACCGAAATGAAATAAAACAAACACTAAATCTTAAGGGAAGATTGCTAAAACACAACTGTGAAAACTGCATTTAAATAGGTTAAGCCGTTGTCACAGACAAAAATATTTAAAGTTACTGTTTTGATTTCTATTGCGTAAATATAATCATAGTTTTCATATATAGAGACGGAAACAATCTCGCTATAACAAGCAAACAAGATTTGTACACTGATATCTAGTTCTTACAAAGTAAATAATTGCTAATGTCATAGGTACATCTTAATTGTTTATACTTAAACGGTGGCTAAACAACGTGCGGGTCCAATTAGATGTAATTAATAAAGCAAATGTCAAGTAAACTAAAACTATTTTTTCCCAGTTTTTTTTTGCTACAATGTATCTAAATTATGTTTTGACCTGCTTGTACCTGAATTAGTAAGCAAACAATGTTATCTGTGGAAAATTGTATACTACTTATATAAATATAAAGTAATAGCTGCATTATAATTAAATAAAGTAATTTATATGAAACTAGCAACTTAAACCCGGCTCTGCCCGCTATATAATTTATAAAACTTATATTATTTCCATATTATATGAAATCTTTACATAAATAATAGTCTATTTATTGTATTTTGATCTGACATGTACTTAAGCTATATTATAGTAAATTTTTCATTAAATCCTTTCAGCAGTTTTCGCGTAAAAGTGGAACAAATAATAAACCTCACAAACATTCACATTTATAATATTAGTAGGGAGGAAGTAAGGTTATAATTTTATAATTTACATTTTATATCACAATTATCAATCCAAAAATTAGGCAATAAATGAAAACAAAATTACATTTGATACGAATATTCATATAACCTAATACTTGCTGGTAATAACACCATACAGCTTCAGCTTCTCACTGTATCCCGCACACAGCAGGGTAGGCAGAGTTAACCTAGTGTTAAGACACTCCTTTACCTACTTTCTGCCAAATTCTGGAGGCTTTGCGTTTTGAGTTAAATTTAAGTAAATATTTCATCTCCTCGAGTGGGGATCGAACACACAACCATTCGGTTTTAAAGTCATACTTTGTGCCCACGACTGGCCTCGAACACCATATAGTATCTAATTATTTAAAAAACATAAGAGCAGAAAATATACATAACAAAAATATATTCAACATGCAAAACAGTCGATTATTAAAATCTTTAATGAAAAAAAAACCAAGTTAAACTTTTTGCACCAATATAACAATCTAATGTGAATGGACACTTGTAAGTTATAACCGACTATGTCTAACGCTGATCGATCGTAACAAGTTCGCAAATAGCGTTATCTAAGAACAAGATCGAGATCGCCCGAGGCGTGTTATTAAAGCGAGTTAAGTGTATAATTGCCTCAACTTGTCGGTAATGCATGATATTGAATAATTAACAATTTATCTAAGAACGAAATTGTTGTATATATTTTTTTTACTTGGCTCTACCTTCTTTTCAAAACAGTGTACTTAATAAAATATGTTTTATTTTTAGATTTTTTTAGAGGAAGCATTGGAACTTAGTGTTATGACACTCCGCTCCCATTAAGACAATTCCGTTCCTTTATAGCTTTAATAAATGGCGAAACCCAATGGCTTTTTAAATTGATGCATGTTATCAAAACTAATATTTTTACACAAAAAACAACCACATAAATCATCATGGTAAAATATTTTACAGGTAAAATGTTATAAAGATATATAATAATACTTTACTAATTTATTTAGTTTTATGCAGCTCAAAATACATTACAATAAAAAATCGATTAAAAAGCAACGATTAGCTAACAAAACTTTTATTATTTTTATCCAAATATTAATTTAGAGTATTTTAGTACCACTTGATTAGTTGTAGTTCAACAGGATCACCTAAAATTATTATTTAACGTATAAAGGATTAACCAAATAATATTTATTATTTCCTTGACATTTTTTCATATGATATCATAACAGCGAGGTGAAAAAAGTTTCAATGAAAATCTATAATAAACTTATGTATTATGTTTATTATATAGATTTTTAGCTTTTATGAATGTAACATATTATAGCATATGAATATAGTAAAAAAGTTGTTTTTATAAGTCATGGTCAAAATGTGCTAATGCCTTTTATATTCTCATCCACACGTGCAAATATCAACAATATACGTTACAATACTAATTATAGCAAAAAATACATTTAAATATAAGAATCAGTGAATAAAAATATATAGAGAAGTCAAAGATTAATTGTATATTAATGTTTTTTATTAGTCTTTTGAAATAACTTAATTGTTCAAAATAAATATTATAAAATCTTTTAATATAAAAGATTGCAATGCAGAGTTCAATTTGTTTTTTTAGGCAATTAATTGTCTCGCGTCAAGTCTAGTAGAATTAGTATAAGACGTTATTACAAAGTGTTTTATATATACGACTGTAGACGCGACGGTTGTAGGTTCGAAACTTACTTAGGAGAATGAAAAAATCAAAATGAAATTTCATTTCTACACTCTGGTAACAACGAAGCAAAGCGCGGCGTTGAATTCCGCCACTCAATATATTGTGCCTCAACAGTTCGGCGGCAAGTGTGGAACGGAATGTCCTAGCACTAGGTTCCCAGTTCCACTCTGCCTACCGCGTTATGTTTGTGTTTAGATCAAATTAACAATAATCAGAATAGAATTTTGGTCAACGGTCATGGACGTCCATGTCTAAAACCGAGTACAATGTCACAAAAACGTTTCGAATTTTACTTTATATAAATTATATAAAAATATTAAGTTATTTTCAACGGACGGTTCTATATTATTAATAATAATAATAATAATTCTACGAGACTCAAGTACCGAGACTACTCTAATATTGTTTATGGTATCCACTATTTTTAGGTGCCTTTATCAATTGAATCATCAATCAATCAATCATTTATCAATCTGTTTGATTGATGAAGTATTTCGCATAAATAATACAAATCTGCATTTGAAGTATTCAATAAATTAATTATCTATACATATTCATATTTTGTTACGCTTGACTTTTGTATAGCTGTGGAGTAGACTGTCGGTGGTTTTGATACAGTGCGTTGAATGTTTATAAAAAATATTATTGCTTTCATCTTAGCAAAGTAACTTCTATTAGTAGTCATCGAGAACTATTCAATAATAATACTAAATAAAAGAACTAAATAATTATGTTGTAGTTAGGTATGTGGAAGAAATAAATGATAACAATAAAAGTATAACAGAGTATATAAGAGAAGATAAGAGAAATAGTTAAATTCAAAAATATATTTAGATATTAAGCAGTTGGGTTTCACGTGACTTTCGACGTAAGTATGGGAAAATATCTGAGGTCCGTCCGTCGGTCCGTCTGCCTCTTTGGTTGAGGATTGTGAATGATTACAGCATTTGCCATTGTGTTACTTTTGTTATCTAAGTAAAAATAATTTAAAACAATAAACTAAATTTTGGTGTTAGAGAAAAAAAATGTATAAGCCATTATAAAGCAAAGAAATTAAAAATTATAAATTTTATTTGACGCAATACACAAGTGCACTGTGATACGCCTGGGTTGAGATGAAAATTACCATCTTTAACCTAGCCTTAATCACGTTGTAGCTAATGTTTTTTTTAAATCTATTAAATACACTGCCGCTGTCTGCATATTTGGTTTTACTATATGTTTTGATTTCTATTTAGTTTTTGAGTAAGTACTAGGTGAAATTAAGGAATAGATATAGATTATATAAAAATCTTCAACAATCATTGTACAGATAATTTCGTATTTTATAAATTCTGATAATTATAAATTGGTATTTTTTTATTTAAAAGAAAAATGTAATCTATGAATGTCATATTATTTTATATGAAAGGTCATTATGAACATTTTATATGTAGCTTTGATAAAAGTAAGATTTTTTTTTTTAATATTTGTCACCTAATGTTACCAATAGTATTGAATGCTTGGATGAATTTTGTCAGCCCATCCACGCCTCACTACTTTTAGAAAGAAATCTAATATATATTTTCGCTACCATACAGTAAAACAATAGTTAAAATTATAAAACAAAACTTTGTTTTGTGAAGTACTGCGTAAATAAGCAGTCAAAATTTAAATAGATACAAACTCTCTACAACTATTTTTTTTAAGATTTCTTTTAAAAACGCTTAAAAAATTAATCGACATTGTAATTTTGGGCATCACTCACGTCCACGTCCATTCTTTTATAAAACCAGTTCTAAGACACTAAACAGTGTGGTTCTCTTCACTAATAAAAACATCAATCTATCGCGCCGATTAGGACCATCTCTAAACCAATAGCTTAGGGCTTGCGCACACTACTCCTTTAAAACAGTCATTAGATAAAGCTGGTTTATGGTGATCAATATAGGTAGATAAGTATTAATTCTTATTTTTAGTTTTATATTTTTGTGATATGGGACAATATTAAAAGATAAGACATTCTAATCTTTACCAAGAGATAAAAATAATGTCAAAAATAAGAAATCCTGTGAATGAGAATCGAACGCATAACCACAGGATGTACCTATAGTCAGATACTTTCAAATTGCTTCGAAGATGCTGTCAAACATTATTTATGAACTATTAAATCAATTTTAAATATCTACAAGTTAATCCTACTTAATAGCTCTTTTCTAATAAGAAGGAAGCACTACCTTGTTTCTGTTAGCTGGAGAGTGTTGTTCATTTAATATTCAGTTTTGAACTCATAACTTAGACTTATAATAATAAATACAAATTTATTAGGTAACCTAATAAAAATTCTTACTTGCAAAATTTCATTCAAAAGTTTTAAGTAGATTTAGCATGGTTCTGATAATTTAGTTTAAAAATTTTTAGAGTTCCTTCCGTTCTTCGTTATATATATATATATTTTCAAGATTATTTTATATTATTTTTGTAAATACCTACCTAATCAATCAACACATGATCCAAATATGTTACCAAACACCTGTCACTAATATTTATGAATGTGAACGTAATTATGTATATATGTGGATGGATTTATTTTACTATCTATATTAATTCGACTTTACTTTGCTTATCTCGGTGTAAACATACTTTGGCCGTAATATATTGTAATTTTAATTTACTTTTTGTCATGATAAAACAACAAGTAGTCAGCTGAAAAATTGCGTATTGACTTGTCACTATATTTAGACTAAATATCTATATATAATATGAACTATCGATACATTTTGTAATATAATATATTTAAAAATCTCTGGATTTTATTTTACAAACGCGCTATAAGCATTGAGTAAGTATATAATATTTAAAAGAAATCTTAGAGAAATTTTGTCATAATTTATGATCAATTTCCTTAAGTAAAACTGCGGCATCATCGGCATTATAAATAAACTTTTGACATAAAAATGTATATTAAACGGTATAATTAATCTCTTTTGACAAAATAAATCAAGATAATGCAAATGAACATAAATTTAATCAACGACCTGACTTGATAATTTAGAAATTTTATTCTTAATATATTTATAGTTTGCGACTCGTACAAGTCACCACGTTCATATTATAGCAAGATACTTAGAGTTGCGACACTCTGTTCCCCTCTTTCCGCCCATATTTCGAGATATTGCGTATTGAGTGGCGGAATTCTACGCTTTATCGCTATACTAGAATGAAAAAATAAAAATATAAAATTATTTTTTCCTCAGAGTGAGAATAGAACCCATAACCATCGCCATATCCCTTTTGTTTGATCCACAGATTATAGTTTAAACGTTTCTGAACAAGACTAACTCTTACATTTTTGCTGCTATACAAATTCACATGTAAACGGACCTATATAAATTATTATACTTCTTTGAAATATGTACAATCTAGATCTAATTTTGCATACCGTAGACAATTTATAAGTATGCCATGAGATACAGAAACGTTTATATTCATGCGACAAATTCCATCGATTTGCAATACTTGTTCTATTCCACTTACCACTCCACGTATTTGGTTACAAAAAGTGACAGACAGCCATCGGATATACTTTCTAGTTAAAGCAGTGTAATATATAGATACGTTTTAACTACTTATCGCGCTTTAAGCACTTAAAAGAACTAAAAACAAATATTGTTAAAATTTTATGCTGAATTTCTGCCTTCGAAGGTTTAAGCATAGTAGAGAACAGAAAGTTTGATTTATCTTTTCTTATAGGGACTATGCCATCGTACTTTTTGTGAGGTGATACTCAAAAATATAGTTCGTTAAAAATTCATAAATCCATAACATGTTTATACATAATTAAAGTGACAATAATTTATACAATAACAATAGTTTAATAAAAGTTTATATAAGAATCATAAGCTACACTAACTAAGGTTAAGTTTAACTAATTGAAACGTAATGGTAATATTTTTAATTGACAGCTTAAAAACATGAAGCCATCGTGGCCAAGGAGCACAAGCGTGCCACTGTAAACTCGACGGTTGTGAGCTCGATTCTCACTCGGGGGAATGTAATATCTATTTTTTTTTTATTTTCTCGCTGTAGAAACGAGGAAAAGCACGGCGTTGAGCGCCGCAACTCAACAGAGAGAACCTCGGAACCTTGTGTTGAGGTTTAATTATGACTCCCCATTTAGATACTTTCTTTTCCCAGGCATTGCCTGTTAAGTGGCGGAACTTTAACTTTAACTCGACACCAGAGTGTCGTTGTCGGTTGAGTGTTCTCGAGTGGGAATCGAAGCCACAACCTCTCTCGTTTACAGTCCCACTTTGTGCTCCTGCGCCACGACTGTCATCTAACTTATACTTTATTAGTATTCTTTAGATGTAGTGGATTACCACTATAAGAATAAGGAGTTCAATTTTAGATAGTTGTAAAATCGAAAGTGGGAGCCGCTTCGTCTCGGGGGCCGCTTAATCGTACTTTAATAGCTGCGGCACTTTACAAAGAACCTGCGTTTCTCCAATGGCAACCAACGTGTCGGCATTCGGAAGCGTTTGTCACGCTGATTTTTTTATAAATCTATTAATATTATATATAATTTAATTGTTTTTATTTAAAGACATATTATCAAATGAAAATAAATAAAAAGAATTATGAAACTTCAAAAAAATATTGAAATGATTGTGTAAATTATATGAAAAATTAATGCATATTGAAATGAAAAGACATAAATCAAGAAACCAATTGGATAAAGAAGTAATTTCGAAACGTTTATTATAATACCTATTGGTTAAACGTATATTTAATTAGTCTAAAATTAGCTTTTATTTAATTTTGTTGGCTATAGAATGTGTCTACATTTTTCACTGTGTCGACATCAATGAACAACGCTACAATGTGAATAGCAGTATTATAAGCAGATGAGCTCGTGTCTAATCTCGTACTTTTATTTTCATCCAATATAGATAGATATTCTTTATATCTAAATCGGATATAAATGTATAAAAATATATAGATATTTAAAAAAAAATGTTTAAATTTTACTCATGTCATGAAATATTAAGAATATTCTAAAAATATACTTTTTGGCACTAGTAGGCATGTATAAAATTATTATAATTGAAACAAAAGCAAATTAAAACTATATAGCACGGATTTCTTTATAATAGATATTTAATGAGTAAGTACCTATACCTAAAGTAATCAATATAATTTAGACACAGTTAATTCTACTTCATATAACTTCATAATATTTTTACGCTTATTACGTTTAATAACAAAAACATGCATTTAAAATTGATTCAAATAAACAATGCAATTACAAATCTGCTTAATGTGGAAAAAATATAGTAAAATTACGTGAAAACACAAATTAAAGTTGTAGTATAAAAATTTCTATTATTCCTTCAAATTTGAAATCTATTGAATACCGATTTTCGAAACTCATCTAGTATAATTTTTAATTTCCTTGCTAAGACGACTCACACCCGCTGGTCGTCATAACCAGCCAGTACGTGACCGCGGCTTCTTTGATGTACAACCTTTTTTCTCTTACCTTAAAGGTATTTTTTTTACTTTTTTCTTTAATTTATTTTTGTTATTGGTTACAATATCATCAGGCGGCTACCGGGCGCGGGCGATCTAAAGGGTTAATTTAGTTTTATTTATGCAAAATAAGTGTAAGATTTATTGGAAACGGGGTGGCCCGTTTAAATTGTTATGATCTCGTAATAACAGTTATTTTTCACCTTAATTTTGCTAATATTATTTTTGTATGTTCACATAATTTTGATCAATTTTGTGTATACATTTTTTTGCCTTATGTTGAGAGAAGAATCTACTTATTCACAATTAAAATATACTTTTTTTTGCAATATGAATAAATAAGTAAATTATTTACATACATAGGTATGATTAATTATGTAATACTATTATAATCTTACAAATTTATATTTTTTTGCCAATTAAACCATTTAATGCGATATTAGCATTCACAGTATTGTTAAACAAAAAATCAAAAAGGTAACTATAAAAATTGTAAGTTATAACCAAAACTAATTCCCGCGAAGCGCGAACGCGCGCCGTCGCCTCGTGATAGCTATTATCCTATAGAAATAATAATAACTTTGAAGTCAAAAATAGTTATTATTAAAAAAAAATAAAAGCTGTTTATACAAAACTAGTAAATAGTTCTCGTTGTGAATAAAGTTCACTACAAATAATATTGTTATACGAAAACATATATCAAATTTGTACCTACATGTTTAGTCTTTAAAAAAACATAGTAAAATAAATTATATATAACAATTAAAAATAGTGGAAATTTTTATCTCTTATTTATTTTACTAATTGAATATTTATATAAATAATTATTAAAAAAATGTACATATATATCAAAGAATTTTACTAAGAAAATCAAAAAATAATTAATGCGTTGTTATGGTAGATAACGATATAACTTTTACCAAATGTACAGCAAAAAAATCTAATTGCTGGTGATTTCAATGTTAATTATATGTTAAATATCGTTGAAAATACGTGAAAGTTTCTACTAACACAGTTAAAATAGTCTATGAGGCGGCGAATTATTCTTTCATCACATCAAAATTTCTTACACCGATAAAGATCTTTACGTGTGTGAACTTAACACTATACATTACATTACGACACGTTTAAAGCCTACCGCGATGGCACCCATGGAGGCTTAGAGGGAGAGGGCCGAGGTTGGATCGAGACAGAGTGCATCTTAAAGGCGGCGGACGCCAAAGGCGGCGGCGAACGCTAATTGGAGAGTACAGTAACTTCAAAGCGCGCCGACTACAACGTTTATATTAGGCAGGTACGGTCGGTCACAGGTATATCTTCGTTATTATATAGGATTTTAGTCTTTACCAAGCTGAAAATAAGGGCTAAACGTGCTGTAGCGAATGTTGTAGCTCACTCCTGCGCAGATTGATTAATTTCACCGATCCGCGCTAGGCAATTAGTACGCCTTTGTTGAGGTCACCGTAGACGATTTGTGTGGTATGGGCTTTTGATAGGACTCATAGGATGTATGTTCGGGGGAATTTATCAGTTGATCTCCTGTAAACTAAGGCATTGTCTTATTTCAGATGTTTCAGTAAGATAGATTAAAGATTTCAATTCTGATTCTTATATTAAGGGAGTTAATAATATTTTAAAAAAAAATTAAATTAAATTAAATTAGCTTCACGCTATATCCCGCACACAGCAGGGTAGGCAGAGGGAACCTAGTGTTAAGACACTCCGTTCCCCACTTTCTGCCGAATTCTGGAGGCATTGCGTGTTGAGTGGCAGAACGCCACGCTTAGCCTTGACACCAGAGCGAAGAAATGGAAATATAAATTTTAAGTAAATATTTCATTTCCTCGAGTGGGGATCGAACCGACAACCGTCGCGTTACAGTCACACCTTTGTGTCCCTGGGCCACGACGGC
The DNA here is from genome assembly GCA_013421005.1 of Heliconius erato x Heliconius himera. Taxonomy (NCBI): domain Eukaryota; kingdom Metazoa; phylum Arthropoda; class Insecta; order Lepidoptera; family Nymphalidae; genus Heliconius; species Heliconius erato x Heliconius himera. The sequence goes on along the minus strand of JAATLQ010016049.1, from coordinate 53,676 downwards.
CTCAAATAATAATATTAATATTTAAATATTCTTTATTTTGTAAATATTTTAGGAATCTGAGAAAGCATTGTAAATTCAAGGAGGTTTGGAGGAGGAGGACATTATAATTCGTTATACGTTAGTACGTTCATTCGTGCTGTTAACTTACACCAAAGGCAAGAGTCAAAAAGCGTGTAACTTTGCTCTAAACAACAAAGGGCTGACCGCATTGTGTCTACCTTCATTTATGGCCATCACCCGTGAAGTGTTGACACTAAGTCCCGATTTCCTACGCATTCGTCTCGCCATCCCTTAGACTATTAACAATATTAGTATTTGCTGTACAGATGATCTTTAAGCTAATGGAATACGTTTTAAATTAATTAATCTAACATTAATTAATGTTTTCCTAAATATACTTATATTAGCAGTTCGCGTGATTCTTATGGAAAGTAGCTAAAGCTGTTTCATATATTATACGATTACATTTGTAGAAATGCAAAGAAAATGTTATTTGCAGTCTTAATAGTGCTTATTACAGGGTAAAAGAGTCTAAAATGTCACCAAAATACAGAATCACACGTCTGTGATAGGATTAGAAGGTTTGGTATTAAAGACCCCTGTAATTGGATTACAGCAATAAGATAAAAATCTTTAGTATAGAGAGCGTGGGCGGTTAAGTCACAAAACGTTTGTAAAATTCTTTAAGCTTATAAAGCAATCGACTTTAAACTTTAAGGTTTACAATTAACACAAGGATAAACTTTTAAAGTGCTATGCAAGTTTTGTATCAGATTTTATATTTATTTGATCCATTACATTTTATTGATACAACATACGTCTGTATGTATGTCATAATGCAGTTGAGGTTGTAGTGGCGCAGGGGCATAATAAGCGTGTGACTGGAATCTCGACGATTATGGGTTCAATTTCCACTCGGGGAATGATATATGCCTATTATTATTTTCATTTCTCGGCTCTGGTACCAAGACAAAATCAACACGCGGCAGAAAATAGAGAATGGAGCGACATAATAGTAGATTCTCTCTGCCTACTCTGCTACCCTAAAAACGTATGACAAGATAAAAATAACAATTAAAATTTAATACGGACAGCTATGAAAATAGCTATAATTTTATTTAATTTCAGCATTCCTCTAAATTGTAATTGTATTTGTACGCACAAGCATTACGTTCAGTCAATCATAAAAAAACTGCACCACAACGCTCTACCTAGTTTCTTAATTATAAAATACAAAACAAAACTTACCAAAACGTCAAAATCAAAAGCGAAAACGAAAAAAAAAATCTGAAATTCCGCATTTACACGCATTCTCCTGCAAAGCGCTTCTAATTCATAATGAGTGGTTGTCGGAGGCAAGTATCAAAATAAGTAATAAGTAACAATAAGATGCGATAGATAGCGGCCCCGATGAAATGGCTCAATCTCGCGCTGCCCGCGCCGTGGAGCATTTAGTTTTATTTTAATTGTTTTGTTCACTGGTTGCCGTTTGGATCTTTGATTTGGTGTTATTAAATTTTACGTTGGCTTGGAATTATCTGTGTAGATATTAATTTTTTTTTTTTCAATCTATAGATCTTATTGGTATAGAAATTATAAGGAACTAGTGGCCACCCGAAATGTTTTTCCGTTTTGTTCATGTTTCCGTAGAAATTACGAGAAAATTTTTGTTAGTAGGTACTCCCCTACACTCCCCAAGGAACCTACATACAAAATAAAGATCGGATTTATCAACCTATTTTGACAGTAGCTTTATAAAAATGAGAAATTCATCAAGATATTATTATAATTAGCGATCTTATTATAATAATATATATAAGTACTTATAAAGCAAACGACATAGATAGATCGAACCCGCAACGAGTCGACTTTACAGTCACTCTTTGTGCCCCTGCGCTACGACTGGCCTTTAAAAAACAATAAAGTAGACAAAGTTATTTAAGCTTCACGCTGTATGTGTATCCCGCACATACAAAGCAAGTTAAGCAGGGGAACCTGGGAACCTAGTGTTAAGATACCTGGACAAAATATTTTAGTTTAAATGTACCTAAGCATTTACTGAAATTGAGTTCTTGAGCACCTAACAGATTTAAATTTGGTGTAGATATTTAATTGCAAAACACCTGATTTACTATTAAGAAACGTAAAGGGAATTAGTTAATTCTTGTCTGATCGACTGCATCAGAAAATGGAAAACCAGAAAGTAAACAAAAAAGAAGTAATGATGAAAATCAGTTTAATTTTATGTAGAGAAAATTATTTAAAGATTTGTTTAAGTTCATGTATGTAATAGTAGATAGACTCCCCCAAGTGGGTGGCACTAAGGAGACTACCACGAATTCTTTTTAAATTCACACTTCGTTCTGCAAAACATCGCATATAACCGGTTCTACACATGTTACTCCGTCGGTGGTCGTTCAAACACGACTAAACTAATTGTGAGGCATTAACCTTATAAGCTTGGAATAATGAATAAGTAGTTTTTTATAACACTAACATAGAGCAGTTAGTGTCTCGGGCTGGGTAATGTGAGCGTTGAAATTGTTTTAGATTGCCGTCTTGAGAACTGACAGACAGATATTATCTTGGGTAAAAATTGAATATTTTTTATTCTGCTGTTGAGAAAGTAAGAATAGAGCATCATTCAATATAACTTTATGAATCAAATCAAATCAGGTTCACGCTGTATCCCGCACACAGCAGGGTAGGCAGAGGGAACCTAGTGTTAAGACACTCCGTTCCCCACTTTCTGCCGGATTCTGGAGGCATTGCGTGTTGAGTGGCAGAACTCAACGCCGCGCTTTACCTCGACACCAGAGCGAAGAAATGGAAATATAAATTTAAGTAAATATTTTATCTCCTCGAGTGGGGATCGAACCCAGAACCAGTCGATTTTACAGTCACACCTCGTGCCGCTGCGCCACGACTGGCCTCAACTTTATGAAAGTATAACTATAACTTTTTCAATTTTTATCTTTTTATTTAGTAGAAGGAATCATAAGGGTTGATAAATTCGTTTTTTTTATTTAATAAGCACAATATAATTGTATTAAATATTGATTTTGCAATGATGTGATATTTATTATATATAATAACACACCTCCTTCCTAAACAAATCTTCTAAATATATTAATGAATTTCCTTCAAGGAAATACATGGATTGCTCGTGCCTGCATGAAGAAAACATCATGAGAAAATTTAATATATAATTTAAAATAAAGGAAATTAATAAAACAATATTTGTTTTAATGGAAACAACGTTAAAGATGAAACCATAATAGGTTTCATATTTAACGTTAACTAACTTACATGAGAGAGGCGTAACAAAAAGAGGTAAATAGAATGTCAAAACTGTTCTTGCAGAAGATAACCTAAGAAGATAAATATTTCAAAATGAATTACCACATTTCATAAATTTTATTTTTAAAAATTATTCTCTTTCATGTTAAATTAAATGTAGATATATAGAAATTCAAAATTCTATAGACATAACATATTAAACTACTATTTCTAAAAATCAGCTTCACGTTGTATCCCGTACACAGCAGGGTAGGCAGAGCGAAGAAATTAAAATGTAAATAAATATTTTATTTCCTCGAGTGGGGATTGAACCCACAACCAGTCTATTTTACAATCACATAATGTGCCCCTGCGCCACGACTGGTGTCTTGACTTCTATTTCCAACTATACTTACTTATTATGTTCAATTAAACTTCTGTATAGGTAAACTAAAAGTTCTATAACCATACTTAAACATAAACTTATATGCACATAGTTTAGTAAACAAAACTCCTATACGATTTGTATCGATTCTAAGAATTATAGCAACCCAAGTTAGAAGTGGCCGTTGGTAGCAAAGCGTAACTGAATTTACTAAATACAGCACATTCAATCACAACTCGAGCTCGTTTAATTACCGCCTTCGTTTTATACTAGCCACTGATTACTCCGACTTAAGGACTCTACACACGATCTACGACTATTATGTTTATATTTCAATCGGTTTTTCATAAGTAGTGAATACTTATGAAAAAACCGATTGAAATATATCTAAATATAAAAATTTAAGATGTGTTGTTGTTTAGAGAAATAAAGTAGCAAATTAAATGATTAAATAAAAAAAACATTTCTAGGTATATTAAATTAATATAATAACTATAAAAAATATTTAGATTTAATGTGTTAAAAATTAAAAATCGTGCAGCCCATTGACCATGTTGATGGAAAAGTCATATAAAATTGTATATAAATCCTGTTTTATGGAATATCCAATGAGAACCTAGTAGAATACTTCTATTTTTAAACATTTTATAAAGTGTTATTCCACATTTAGGAAAAAAAATACTTATTTAGAAAACGTATAAAAATTTCAACATAGCGGGATTCGAACCAGAAGGCGCGGGTTCGAATCCCGCGTTCAAATTTTTATACATTTTCTAAATAAGTAGAATACTTCTATTTACAAATGCAGGTAGATATAAATAATACTCAATTACGTAATTTGCTTGACTTAACCGAGATCTTGAACTCATAACTATGTAGCGATTTACATAAAATATTTATAAGTTTTGTTTGAGAGTTTTAATTACATTTATCAATAAATACATATAAAAAGATCTTTAAGTGTTTTAACATTAGGCATATTTAATCTAATTAAAAATCAGTGTTAGATGTATTTAGCTCAAGTCGATTAGTCAACTCAGTATTTGAACAATGGTGGTTTATTTATAGCTAGTAGCGGTTTAATGTGTTGAGCAAATCGACGCGTTATTGTGCCCCATGCCTACATATCGATATATCGTATTTATAGTTCCAATCTGAAATGGAATATCGATGTATTTTAGTTCTCCTATGTGTACCTATATAGGTAGTATTTGTGTAGGTTTCTTATTTACTTAACTGGATGGTCTTTGACACTTTTTTTTAAAGTTCCGTACCATTTAAGGATATAAGGAACCTTTATGAGTTCACTATGTTGTCTGTCGGTCTGTTAAGAGCCTCTATCTCAGGGCGCTTGGAGATATCGAATTGAAATTCAAACCATACACTCCGATCTACGGTCCTTTGTTTCCCTAAAAAAATCGTATTTCTACGTTTACTTAAAAAAAGATATATCGCAAAAAACGCGTATTTCAACACTATAAAAGAAATTTGGCAGCTAGCATCTACAGGTAGTACTAGTTCATGTAAAAATTAGAAAACTATACATTTAATTTGGTTAAATCCTAAAAAAATATAGTCTTAAAAGGGGGCAAAATTTGGTAGTAAATATGAAAGGGCTCTGGCGAAGCTAAGCTTCAATTTTAGAAAAAGCTCGAGATCTCCAATTTTTTTACGGAACCCTCGATGAGCGAACCCGACTCGTGCTTGTCCGGTTTTTTTGTCATAATTTACAGTATGGTCAACGAGTTGTTGCCTCCCAGAAGTTACTAAGCTTAGAAAAATTGTAAATAAATTCAAATATCACTTACAATTTCTCTTTATTTTTAAATTAAAAAAGCTATAAGCTATTTGTGTTGTTTGTAACTTAATTTTTGTTGTAATGTATAACATTGTATATTAGTAACTAACATTGGATTTTAGTTGTTTTGAGCTAAGTAGCAGAAGCCTTCTTTAAATATAAATAAGCTCACATCCTAAGTATTAAATGTGCAATTAATAATTTTATACGCGGCATTGAGTTCTACCACTTAACACACGATGTTTATAGAATTCAACGGAAAGTGGGGAACGAGTGTCTTAAATGAGAACGGAATATTTGAAGACTAGGTTCCCAGGTTCCCTCTATGTGCAGAATATAGTGTGAAGTTAAAAATATAGAATGGACTGGCAATTGAAAAAAATAATAGGTAGGTGTGTATTTTAAAAGCCAAAAAATATGTTGTTTAAATATATTTTCAATCATATGTTATTGTGTTTTTGTTGGTGGGCGTTATAAATAAATAAATAAAATAAAATTAATAAATTATTAATTGTTTAGGTCATAAGCCATGTGAATATAACACCTAAAGTTATTTCTTTTTCCATTTTGTAGCTTTTTTTCTACTTTATTCTAATCAAGGACTGACCGTTTTCGCAATCGTGCAAGTGTTTTTACGAAATTGAGCTATCACTCAAATTAGTTTGTAAATCTGTCAAATATTTAAATTACACCGCGGCTTCCTCGTCTTAAATTGAAATGCTGTTGCGGTTTTCAATTTAAGACGTCGCAACACTAGCGGGCCTATGGGTTGCAGCCACAGAGCGCGACACGACAAACACCTTCAAAATTTTTTTTTTGTATGTAAAAAAAAACAATGTTAGAACTTTGACTAAAGAAATGTATTAAAAATTTGAGAAAACCAAGAAGGGTACAGTGATTTATTTTTTTTTTACTTCAATCAACACGTAATTTTTCCAGAATTCGGCAGATAGTGGGGAACGAAGTGTTTTAACACTAGGTTTCCTCTGCTTACCCTGCTGTATGCGGGATACAGCGTGAAGTTGACCTTATATTGATACTTCATTTTTAGTAAGAACACTCTTATTTTTATGACGCACTACACACTTATTTTTATGACGCACTATAATTTTTTTTGTAAAAATATATTTTTATTCATAATATACATTTATTTATGCTTAATTTTTCTGTGTGTTATATAGAGACTCTTGGAATATAACAGTCTTTATAATATGAATATAATTTAAGACTAAAATACATATGTAGGATTTAGATAGAATTATTATAATAAAGAAACAATTGTGTCAATTAGGTAAACCTCTTTATCTACAACCAACCAGGGACCAGTAAGTTTTGTAAATATAATTTAATTATGTGATTTGCTCTTATCACTTATCGCTTGGAGCTGGGAGAATTATCAAGTGGAAATAATGTATGTAAAATGTAAAATAAATGTAAACATTCGCTTTAAGTATTTTTTAAAATATATTATCACTTAGCGTGAAAATTGAAAAATAAAAATTTTTCAATGTTTACCGGGCGACAGCGTATGACTGTAAAAGCGATGTTTTTGGGGTCGGTCCCCAGTCTGGGAAACTAATTATTTATTGTTGTACTTTTTCGTTATTGCGGATACTACACTACCGGTGGAATTCAACGCCGGTTTTGTCCTCGGCAAGACAAAGGCGCGACGTAGAGTTCTACCATACAACAAACACCCCACGTTTAGAATTCGGGTGAAAACTGCAGAACAGAGAGCCATGACATTTGAACTTTAATTACAAAAAATGTAATGGCTTTCTGTTCTCCTAACTCTTTCTACAACTTAGTGTTAGTTTTTGAATATTGTACAATCGTATTTTGTTTTCAAGAAACTTATTAGGTAGACACAAAGTGACAGGGAAAAATAACGTCTCGCAAGATGGAAGACCAGACGATATCAAGAATCGATACCAATTCAACTGAAGCGACTTTTGTCAGATTCATAACGCGTGCTTTTATTAAAAGTCATTTTCTCAAACAATCGCGCCAATAAGAAAATAATTCGACGCTCGATCTTTAGTACGCTGAACCCGCATATTGTGCCATCTGCCTTTATTCTCACACCCAAATATAGCATCTATTGTGTTTCTATAAAGAGTAGATTTGTATAAAACAATTACAAGCGCATAAAAGAAACTTCGTGATCCACATTGAAGTTTATATTGAATGAAAAATGGTTTGCGTGTTTTAATAATGGAAGTATAAGTCGTGACGGCGTTGAAAAAGATTCGTAATTTTTGGAAAGTGGATGATCAAAGGACTATAGAAAGTTCTACAGTCATTCAGTCATCCAATTTTAAGGATCTCACTTTATGTGCATTTAATTAAAGCAACAATACGAGAGTTCGATATTAAATTACTCCTTTTACTTGCAGATGGTGTTTAATTTTTTTTTTTCGCCTATATTGTGTACGTTAATTGTAATTAAATATAATTTAGACGTTTTTCTTCTTTAAAGTATTTTTTTTTTTATGTTTTGTACTTATAATGAAAAAATATATCTTATTGCGTGACAAAACAAAAGGAATGGTTCAATCGAAAATACAGTAAACGCTATATATTTAAACTATATTGTCATTTTATTATTATTTATAACATCTTTTTATGTGAAATATTCATTGTATCTTAATAAATGATGTGTGGTATCATCGTAATATACCTACTCAGTTACTTCTCTGGCTGTATTTCTTTTCATAGCAACTATGTTCTTATGTTGTATTTTAAAGTAGGCACACTATGAATAACTACACTACTTTTCTAATCTACATTATTTTCGTTTTCTAATAATAATATCATTTAAAAACAATATCTATACAATGTAATAAAACAGTTTATAGAATTTTTGTCGCTTGAAACCCTGTAACTTTGTTATTTATAAATATAGATTGAAATAAAACACACACTAAATGTTAAGGGTAGCTTGCCAAAAATTGTAGTGAAAACTGCAATTAAATCGGTTAAGTTGTTTCTGAGATAAGCGTAAAGAAACGCACAGACAAACAAGCATTTTAAAAATCATAGTTTTTCGTTTTATTACCTTATTAATAATTTATAATGCCACCAATAGCATTTTTTCTTATATGTATACATCGATCTGTTACGATTTTATTATACCTAAGTCTAGATATATTTAGCAAGGACGAAGTAAACGTAGAGTCTAGGCACTTCGTTTTCCATAAGCACCCACTTATGTATATTCAATATTAAACAACTTATATGTCTATTCAATAATAATATACAAACTTTTTACTAACTTACACAAGTATCTATTTAATAGCCAAGCCACGCCTATACCAAAAAAAACCTAACTTATATATAAAACTCAGAAAACCCACTAAATTCGTCTAAATGCCCATAATTACTGAACGGTTTTGGTAAAAAATGAATCGATAGAGATCTATTATCTAAATCAATATCAGAAGTATTAGAAAGGTGTGAAACTTAATGGACGTTTTTTTATTTAACTTAATGATGATTTCTGTCACGTATCTAAAAATATATTTATGCACTAGTAGTATTTTTATGTGACAGTTGATGTTGAATTTTAAAATACGCTTTTATTTTTTTATTTTAGATTATGCTGTATCTCGCACGTAACAGATTCGGAGGGAACGTGGGAACATAGTGTTAAGACACTCCTTTCTCATTTCAGACACTTTCGTTCTTCACTTTTCGCTGAATTCTGGAGGTAATTCACCTATAGCTTTAATAGTGGTATAAATTCAATTGAATAATAAAATAATAACTTAAATTTTATTAACCATTAAGCAAAAATTCCCATTTTACTTATTTTGTATGTATCACACAGGTATTAACGTTTACAATGGCAAATAAATATAATTTATATGTTACATATTTAGTGGGAGACGCGGAGTTCACACTTCAACTTTAATTTTATTCATTTAATTAGTACGCTTATTTTATATGGAGGAACGTACCTGTTACCAAACTTTATCCTTTTTTTTGTTTTGACGATTTGCCACTCAACATGCAATGTCTCCAGAATTCGGCAGAAAGTGGGGAACGGAGTGTCTTAACACTAGGTTCCCTCTGTCTACCCTGCTTTGTGCGGGATACAGCGTGAAGCTAATTTATTTATTTATTTATTTTTTAAAAAAACAAAGTCTTTTCCAATTTTAAATTCCATAATATACCTATATGTACATTCATTTGTACTTATACCTTCAACCGTGCTACGAGAATGTCTACAATCGTTTTTTTATCTACTATAGCTACTATAATTAAACAAAACAAAGTTCATATTAATTCGAGACATAAGTCGGTGTTCCACAAAGCCCGCGGTCTATTTACAGACGGCTGTAATTCCGCCCGGGTGTCCAAATGTGGGATTATTAAATAATGGCCGCTATATTGTGATGCGATACGATTGCTGCACGATGGTGCAACTCATTTTTAACATTTTATATTTTAATTTGAAATTGTCTTATATTATGGCGCTTTATCACGATTTTGAGAATTAACACCTTTTTCTGTTTATTGTAAAGGCTTATTAATATAAGTTTAGTATTTAATTATTCAAAATAACTTTTAATTTGCTACATGCAGGATACAGCGTGAAGCTGAAAAATAAACTTTTGATTTTATTTTACGTTTCTCGAACAAAAAAGAGATGTGCAATACCAATGACTTATGACAAATAAGAACATATAATATTTAATATTTTACAAGATAAACTTCTAATATAAATATAAATAATGCCAGTCATATAAAAGAAAAAAATATCAACCTTTTTTACACGAAAAAAAAAGAACCAAAAGCGCACCCTCTTTCATTAAACGGACTATACCATCATATCACAGATGGACAAGATAGCAGTCGATGAAGGTGTACCCAAATAATATAATTAAATTAATCGACAGCACCTGCATCGCTCCTACTATAGAAGTAAGAGAGAGACACCTTGTCTCTATACATGTTTGTTCTTAATGTCCTAGTATAAGAATTAGAATAATCTATATATAATTGTTTCTCTGTAAAGTGAAGGGTAATATTATGACACTGACCAATTTTCATTCAAATTCTTACATGTGACAAACTACTTATTTTTTTTAATCAAAAATCTAAATCAAATCTGCATCACGCTGTATCCCGCACTTAACAGGGTAGGCAGAGGTAACTTAGTGATAAGACACTCCGTTCGCCACTTTTCGCCGAATTTTGGGGACAAGGCGTGTTGAGTGGTGGAACTCAACGCCGCCTACGTCGCTTGTCTCGACACCAGAGAACAGAGAGCAGATAGAAATATACATTTAAATAAATATTAATAAAAAAATAATACATACGTAAGTTAGATTTTTTTTTTAAATCAAAAAATGAAACAAGGGATTTTACATGCTCATCGATTACAAAAAAGTACATAAATCTGCTATCAACGGTTTCCATGGACCTATCGTTTTCCAATTAAATATAACCATTCACAATCAATTAGTCAGCGAATTCTAAACGTATTATTGGCTAAAAGCACCCTGTACTTTAATAGCGGGAGCGACTTTTTGCTTCCCTTTTTTCTTTTCATAATAGAGGCAATACAAACGTGCCGGTTCTGACACCTTTGGACCCCACAGGAGGTTGTAGCACAATTTGTGGGATAATAAAATATAATAATCCCGGACTCGCGCTTGACGACCATAGACAAAATTAGTCAAGTAATGTGTTTTTTTAGGGGTTGGATATTACATCAATTTTATATAAATTACATATAAGGTATATCTTTATTGAATTTAATATGATTTTATTTATAAATTTTAAAATTTACAACGATTTCCCATGTCTGCTTATATCCAACAATATTTGAACTAAAAAATATTAAAATAGTGCACCTATAGTACCTACATTCATTTCGAATCATTACCGCGATTGCATCGTAACTATGTTTAATGTGTTAGTTAGATGTTAGATGGTGACATACATGCTCATGTTCTGGCCTTGTAGATAATGGGATACAGCCAAGATATATTTTTGTATAATTTACATTGTTTGTACCTATTCGTTTATATAAACATAAAACATTCAAATACTAAAAGTATTTATATTAGCGGTTTTTTATACAATATAAAACCCGTGAATATTATATAACTGTATCAATTGTGAAACATTTAGTTCTCTCCCCTCATTTTATTTTTAAACTTTTACCTAGCACAAAAACTCCACACATTATTATTTGTTGCAATCATCTAACGCTCTAGTAATGATATAGATATCACAATCACAATAATGTAACGCCGAGGGGGATGTTAAAAAAATATTATTTCCGTTGCCAAGATGACTTCCTCAATCAAGCCGCCAATGACAAATTACTTTACTTTTTAATATGTTAATCTCGTAGCATATGGAGCATAGACAATTCCCGCCTTTCCTTTTGACGCATGTTCGAATTTGGAACTATTGTTAGCCGTGATGTCTTCTTTTGTGGCGGCAACAATGGATTTTTTGCAATGTCCGTTTAAATTACGCTTATATAGTCAATTTGTGTTTTTTGAATGGCTCAATGCGTGTAAATTTTGAGGCCTTTGAGAGCTCATTGATTTGCACTGTCATTTTATAAGTGGTCCATTTTTAATGACACCGGTAAGTATATTTAAAGCTCATTTTCTAGACGTCGCTTTCTATTCTTTACGATATTTTGAGCGCTTCTAATTACATAGCAAAACGAAAAGTGTATTCAGTTTTATAATAACAATATTTTTTTTTAATGAAATTGAATAAGGACAAAAGGACAACAAACCGCAATTGGGCCGTACACCATATTAAAAAATATATATAAAGTACGAATTAACCAAAATGATTCCATCAAACACAACACCACACATTGACTGCCAAAATCATCGTTGACAATTAATAAAAAAAACGCACAGATAATGACAGAGGGTGGAGGCAGATGCGTTCAGCCGCGTTTCAATTACAAACGCCGCTCTGCAATCATGGCGTAATCGGCTATTCGACGCAGGTATTACAAATGTTAACATACCTCGTCGATAACCAATAACTAATAATATATTATAGTAATCGCCCACACAATGGCTACATTGTTTCAAGGGCCCGTTTGGATGCATGTTTCAAAATAAAAATAAATTACTATAGCTATGTATCTCGAATACAGACTACTTAAATAATTCGCGTATACATATATTATTTATCAGTACATTTTGGCAAAATTATGGGCTTTGTATTATTTAGTTATGTGTTCAGATCGTTTTGTATAATTTGAAAATATGAATTAAGTATCGTTTTGGATTGTAGTTGCTTACAAAGTATATTAGTAGCGGTTTAGAAAATGAAAATTCCACTGAAAATTTGGTAAAACAGTTAAAACGAATAGGACTCAGAGAATGCTGAGAGTCTTGTCTGTCTCTAGCGTTGATTTTCCATCTTATCATATTTTAGAATATTAAGAAAAAGATACTTTTAAAACAAAAATAGCCTATTTAGCAAACCTATCCTGCTAACATTATAAATGTGAAAGTTCACAAATATGCATGTATGTTACATGCAAAAACTACGTTTCATTTAAACGTATTTAAATGGTAATTTAAAGTAATATAGCTTATACCTCAGAATAACACATATGTTACAATTTATGTAAAAATTGTTTATACTTTGGCTATATATCAATAATTATAAGCGGGCGAAGCTGCGCGTGGGCTACGTACCTACTACCTACCGAATAAATCACAATAAAAATAATGTCTTAGAATTATGCCTCTATATTTTTGACGAAAAAATTATTAATAAAACAAAAATAATAATTACCTCCCTAACATTCTAAATGTTCGAAAAGTGTGAAAATATTTGATTATAGAAATTGTACTAAGAAAAAGTATTTTTTTATTTTTATTCTCATTTAAAATTAATTAATAAGCTACATTTTTAAAACTACAATTACAGTAATGTTGCGAGATTATGAGAAGGAATTACCTAAGTAAGTGCTCCCGTATGTTGTGCATATTGTTATTTGTAACACAGTAAGATTAAATAAATTTTACATTAATACGACGAGACAGAGCTTGTCTAACCTACATATATCTTTATTATTATGGTTTATCTAATTTATTTTTTTGCTTTAATGTTTATTTCATAAATGACTTATTATATTATATTTTAGTTTCGTAATTTAAATCTTTTGATGCAATGTTTATATAAAATAAAAGGTTATCAATCAATAGATAATAATTAATTAAGGTTATTAGCATATTAAGGAAATATTTATAAAATTGACATTGTTACAGATCTTTGTCTTCTTTTTCAACTATAAACAACTGTACGTTGAGCTTTCTCAGAATCTTATAGGTAGCTATCTAATTAAATCATTGTTGCTTGGACATATAAATCAATTAATAAATAAATATTTAAATATGCAACAGCTGAAAACGACTCAAGTACATAATAAAATAAACAATAAATTAAAATTTATATAAACAATCAAGCTAAATTATAACACAATTGGATGCGCCGGTCATATTAACTCTTTCTTCAATAATAACTTTTACAATTGTAAAATGAAAGGTTATATTATTAGCATTAAAATTTTGCGCCTTCTGTCATAAGGACCACACATGAAAATTATCTTAAAAGCATAATTTACATGAATGTATCACGTAATTACAGAGAGGCACCTCTATATCTTAGCTAAAATGAACGTCGACGGTTAAACGACATCTATAAAGTGGGATGTTTGTACGCGCTTTATGGGAATATAATAGCTAAATGATTAGCCTATTACATATGTATAATATTTAATAATATTCACGTAAATTGAGTATATAAGATATATCTATTAATATAATAATATATTAAAATAAACAAACTGCACGTCGGGACGTACGTATACATGAAAAATTATAATTTCTTGCCTACTGAAATAGAAAATAGTTTTCTTCGGAAAAGCTACGTTGATAAAACAAAATAATGCATTAAAATTATATAAAACTTATTTAAATTCTTTCATTATTGTTTTTCACAATAATACTTATATATTTATTTTTATTTAGCCGTACCGTAGCGTTTGGCGCTAGAGATAGAACGGTCTCTCTGACTACCCCGCTAAAGCGTGAAGCTAAGTTATTTTTATGTAGAGCTATATAGGATACTTTTGATGTAAGAACGTATACAGTGTATGGACGTTTTAGAAGGCGTCTTTAACTACGATGGGCGGGAGATTTTAAGTATCTATTTCATAATAATTTCACAACTAATTCCAAGCAGATGATTTTTACGAAGCTTTTGGACAGTCGAGCTTATATTTTTTTAAGTTAAACCCACGAAAGGAAATATCTATGTGAATTTGTACATTAGTTATTAAAATAAATCCAATTGAAATCGTTTAAACTCTAGAGGCCTCACTCAACTTATATTTAGCATATCTTACGTTGTTATACCTTATGGAATGTAAAGATAGTAAATTTTATGTAAGTATTATATTTCATTTACTTAAAATTAAGTAAAAAATAGAAACGCTTAAGAATGCAATACAATTTTTTATTAGAAATAATTAATTCCTTTCGAATATATTAAGGTGTACGTATACCTACATTAAATTAGTTATTGTTTATTGTTTCAGGCTAAAGTACTTTCAAATACCGGTAGGTAGCTTATAAAATAAAAAATATGGATGTTCCACAATTAGTCAGATTACACTTATCACAATTTCCTTTCGTCATGAAATGAATAGTTACAAGAACTGTATGTACGACACACAGCTAATATCACATTAACGTAGTACCTACCTACTGAAAATTATTTAACTTCAATATTAACCCATTATTTAACTTTAATAGCACTGATATTAATACTGAACAGTAAACAACATTAGGCGTTTGATAGAAGTCATCAAATTCGTATTACCGCTTGTCAGATCCGCAATAAATACTAAATTGACATTGCTAACTATATACTGCACGATGGGAACCTAAATGACATTCATAGAACTAGATAATATAACCAAATCTATATACGAAGGTTATGTTTAGTTGTAGGTTATTTATTTATTATTTAGTTATTTGAGTAATTATTGTGACATTTTGGTAAGTAATAAAAACTCTGCACATCTTTGGCGTTCTTTGGAAAAAAATAAAATAATATATAATTATATTTAGAGAAAGAGAAATACTTACATAAGTATCTATTTAACATTTTACCCGCCCTAGCTTTCTCGTTGTGCAAATTATATAGCTCTATCGTCATTGCTTATAATATGTTTTTGAAAAAGTTAAGTTTATTACTTTTTTTGTCTAATCTCTTTAAATCATTATTAAATTCATTATAATAAAAATACTGTACAAAGTTTTGTATATGCTTTATCAGTCCTATTTTACTATAAAATGGATATCTTTAATGTTGTTTTGAATAAGAAAGAGAAAACTGTAGCCAAAATTTTTAACCTGTAAGCTTCACGTTATCCAAAAGATCTTTTATTGTCCGAGTGGGAATCGAATCCACAACCGTCACGTTTACAGTCCCACGACTTCCTCATAAATTATTATCATGAAATAAAAAAATAAAGTTGGCCGCCTTGGTAAGAAAAGCGCCGAGATGAAAACACGCTCTGGTTGTCTCTGATTCGGATGGAAAGTACCTAGTATAAAAACTGTTTTGACATTAGGTTCTATCTGCCTGGATTTACCTTACATTTTATAAGGGAAAAGATAAAAGTAGATTCCGTAATTGTTGCTTATTAAGCTTTGAATACGGTATTCGATGTAAATATTTCTTAAAAAGTTTTTTCTTCGAAATAGCACATTTTTTTATAAAAACATATAATTTTATATACAATATAAATATATTAGCTAGTTAGAAGCAATTATTATTTTTATCAATAGGTACAGCTTATCGAACATTCGAGGAAATGAAATATTTATTTAAATTAATATTTTTCATTTCTTCGCTCTGCTGTAGAGGCAAAGCGCGGCGTTCACCGTCACTCAAAATGAAAGTGTTTTAACACTACATTCTCAGGTTCCCTCTGCTTACCTTTCTGTGTGCGTGATAAAGCGTGAAACTGATTTATTTACATCTTATAGGGTTTATATATTTGTTTCATATTCACGTCAATTTCTAGTTAATTAGATGATAGATTTTTTTATATAATATTAAAGGTAATTACAATGAAATTTGTATAGCGTAGGAGGTAAGTTAAAAATTTTACACCGATTGTTCTTTAGTTTGTTATTATACCTATAAAGTTTCTTATTAGACGGTCAAATTACAAAAAGTTATTGCCGTGAGCTCAGTACATTAAGGAAAATAAGACATCAACAAAAACAAAACAAATCTTATTATTTAAGTTCAATATTTATGTTATTGTTACTATCAATAGGTATATCTTTTTTAATTATAATATTAATTTAAAGTATAAAATAAAAAAAAGCTTACCTCCATTGTCAGCATTATTCGCTTCAAAAGTTTTACTGGTCATGTGGAACAGCGCATCAAGAGGCGTGTGAGGTGCGTTCGGTCCTTGTGGTGCTCGTCTCGGTTCTGAGCAGCAATCTGAAGCTGATGACGACCTTTCTGATGCAGAATCACAGCATTCCGCTGGTGCCATATCTCTTGGCCTCAGAAGTCCTAAAGCCGCAAGCCTCCAGCGTTCACCGTCTAACAAAGCTGCTCCAGCCAAGCGCTGTAACCGCTGCAGCCTCTCGAAGCCTGATGCATCCCAAGGCCGCACAATACGCGGTGGAGTGCGCGGACTGTGCGATAAAATGTCCAAAAT
>JAATLQ010016049.1:0-36455 GCA_013421005.1 Heliconius erato x Heliconius himera | reverse complement strand
GGTTCTGAGCAGCAATCTGAAGCTGATGACGACCTTTCTGATGCAGAATCACAGCATTCCGCTGGTGCCATATCTCTTGGCCTCAGAAGTCCTAAAGCCGCAAGCCTCCAGCGTTCACCGTCTAACAAAGCTGCTCCAGCCAAGCGCTGTAACCGCTGCAGCCTCTCGAAGCCTGATGCATCCCAAGGCCGCACAATACGCGGTGGAGTGCGCGGACTGTGCGATAAAATGTCCAAAATCGAAAAACTCTTAACACCGTCTCCTCTACGCTCTTCCACAGGTTCGGAAGCCATTTTTAATCGTTTCAGCGGTCTGAAATAGTCGTGCGGCGACGGCGACCGCGAGGGTGCCGGCGACGGCCGACCAACACTGATATCGTCTTCAGAACAGCTGTGTCCGGACATCGACTCCTCCTCCATTGTTCAGTTCACATCCATCACACGGTCACAGGCACCGGAGGCTGTTAACAACGCGAGATACGGCTAACGGTTCGACGCGCATCGGTCAACTGACGTGGCGTGTGACAGCCCGGGCCCGGGCGGCGATGGGGGGCGTGTACAGATTGCGATCAACCAATAGGAAATGAGCATTTTACTCCTGCCGCTTTCCGATTGGTCGGGAGTAGTGGCTTAAACGGCCGGGGCTTTCACACTCAGCGCTCCAATAAAAGTTTTTAATCGGCGAAGGGCCGGGGGGCGCGATCGTGGTGTGATTAATTTAGCCGCGAGGAGGGAGGCCGTTTAATTACCGGGATGAAGACGCGGCTCTAACTACGGCCCTCCATTATTTAGCGTCGACGGAGTGACGTTTGTCACTTAGAAATTGCTACTTTACTTCATTTATAGTTCATCGGTTAATTGTCTAAATCCAGTGCGGCCTTCGTGTTTGTGTCGGGACTCGGCCGGTTATTAGAGATATTTACGATTGTCCGCGATGGCTTTACAAACGGGTGATGATGGCAATTAATTACGTTAATTACAACTCTATTGTATCTTTTCTTTGCTAAAAATAGATAGATAGGGGTGGGCCGGTTTACTGTAAAAACGTAAAAAAAATAGAAATATTATTACAAGTAGGTATACTTACTAATACTAATAATACTAATAATATTTGTATTTTTTTTATTTCTTATTTTTCGTCACTATTTTGAATGGGAGGTATCTATATTGTCGAAATAATGCCTATCTATAGGTTAATAGCTAGTGCTTTTCGCAATACGTAATTTGTCTTAGGTTATTTTTTATCTGTAAACAGAGTAACTAGATTAATACAAGACCACCGCCCTACTTATACAAAATTTTACTGGTGGCTTTTACCTACATATAGAACCTACACCTATTTTTTAATATAAATAATCGAATTTAATAAAATCGTATGTCCCTATTAACATTGTCGAATGTGAAAATCGGCAACTTTGCAGGAGAGCCAGTCAAAGCTTAAAATATTTAATTTTTTTCATATACGGCTGTGGTTTAAAATTATTTTAAGTCGTGGCGCAACGGATAAGTGCGACTGGTTGTGGAATCGATCCCCACTCGAAAAAAATAAAATATTTATTTAAATTTATATTTCCATTTCTTCGCTCTGGTATCAAGGCAAAAGAACGGCGTTGAGTTCCGCCACTCAACCCCTAATGTCTCTAGAATTTGGTGGAAAGTGCAGAACTGAATAACTTAACACTAAGTTCCCCCTCCCTACCCTGTCGCGCGCGGGATACAGCGTGAAATTAGTTTAATATTTTTTTTCTTTAATATTAAAGCTGTGTAGATTTTCATTAACCACGACCCGACCCAACTGCGACTTTAAGCTTTGCTTTCTCCTGTAAAGTTGCCGATTTTCATATCTGACAATGTTAATAGGGATAGGTGAAATATTATTTATTAGTAGCAGTAGTAATATAAGTATTTGTATGAAATGATGATTGGAAAATTTTGAATGACCTTTCAAAAAAATGGTATTTTTAACAGCAAGTTTTTAATAGTAATAGGTCCCTACAACAGTTGTTAACCTTAAATGTATATCATGTAAGTAACTGTTTAACCATAGTTTTTATTTTATTTTTATTTTCAAGTTTAAATAAATAATTACTTTAGCTATTATTTATTCTCTATGCTTAGGATTCGTAAACATGCTTATGCACATTTAGCTTATGCATACCCCATTACCCAATTTATATACGCATGTCACGTTTGTGTTTGTTGGATAACACCTAGATTTTAACCTAAACACTTTTCACATGTTCTGTAGGTAGGAACGTAGATATACCTTCTATGGTTTTTAGAAAATAAACCTGGATCTCTTTTAAGTATGCATTCTTATATTACCTATGTAATTTTATCTCCTTTTTGCCGTACAAAATGCTTCGTGTGTTCTCCGAACAACGTGACATGGGCAAAGTGCCCATAATAAAAAAATAAACACCATAATTAAAGAATCGAACTGATCTAGAGCTAAATCAGTAATTAGTCCCTCTTTTTTTCAATTATTTATCTCTTATGTAGAGACGTTATTTTGACGTAGACGTTTTTTTGCTGGATGGTGGCTAGCTAAGCCAACTCTTTATCAAAAAAAGTAAAGAAATAGTTTAAATTAGTACCTACCTACCTATTAACTTTCCGCCTGGCAGGTAGCATTTAGAAATCAATATCATTTCAACTTTCAGTCACATTTCAATTGACACAATGGCGTCTCTACCTGCCATTCATTTAAATTTAATCCATAAATATTAATATTAACATACGCATATAAATGATAACATTACTACTAATTTGAATTAGTCCTGTGATTAGAACTGTGTTTTATTATATAGTAGTTAACAGTATCCACCTAAACCTAAAACTATTTAAATGCACTGTTTTGACGTAAACCTCAATTGACGTTCGGCCATCTTGTATTCCGTTATTTACTTTCGGTAAGTTCACGCTCTGTGGTTTTAGGGTGAGCGTAGAAATGTAATCTAATTTGACATTCAGACTTTACGGGGGAAATTACATATGAGATTTGTTTTTGTAATTACAGTATTTGTTTGGATATTATTAATTTTTGATACTTTTGAAATTGTTTATATTGAAAATGGGTGATAAAATAGTGAAGTTACGGACGTGGTATAGAATAAACGATTTCACATTATAACTGTTGTCGTCGTTATTCTTTTAAATAAGTATTTGAAAATCCGTGAGCTTTCAAACTTGATGAGTTTTCAATAATTTATTTCAGGAAACTCTAAAAGTCATAATAAATATTTATTACGTGGCTATTTAATTTATTTTCTACGTATATAAATTTATAATATATCAACGTAATGACATAATTATGGTTTATGATAATCAAACAACCGATAAGGATACATACGTACCTACCTACATGTCTTTTAATATTCCACTTTTTCAGAATATACAGACGACACACATATTGCAGATTTAAATTCTTTTCACTTAAAGTCATAATCGACCATTTACATTTTATGAAGAAAATGACATTATTATTCTAAAATTATAAATTTGTATTTTTTAGGCGACCATCTTTAAAATTAAACAAATTGTTAAATATATATCTCTACTTTTGTAATAAGTAATCTCAATTTATTGAACTTATAAAGTCTTTATTTTTATGTTACAGTATAAGCTTTCCAAAATTTAGATGAACGATCAAGTTTCATAAAAAAATTTCATAAATAAAATGCAATCTCCATCACGAAATGGGATAATATGAAACCTATATAATACAATGCCTATTAGTACTCACATTAATTAATATTTATATAAAAAAAGAAAATAATAAATTAATTATAAAGTTCTTTTTTTTCAGTTTCAGTCGTAATATTTAACTTAATATTTAATAATCAAAAAATCATATTAAATATAATGTAAGTACTTCATTAAATCTTTATATTATTAATAAACACTTGATAATTTAAGCCAATGATACGTAATGACTCTATCAATGTTACAAAGACAATATTACTAAATTAAATTTAAAATCTTACGCGTAACGCGCTTAAATCAAAGTTTTAAATTAGTAAAAAATTCAATAAATAATTGGGTACGTACTTACTTATATTTTAATGTCAGAATACTTTTTTAAAACACATTTTCACGAAATAATATATATAATTAGTAAGGTATAAAAATGAGTTTTTATCGCTACATTTTAAAGAAGTTATAACTTTCATATATTATAATTTATGATATCATGCTAAAAATTTTAAATTAACCATTTTCATAATTTCACGAAGGTACTTACATGCTACATGTAAAGAACATTACTGAGAACGCGATTACGTATAACCTTTTTGTTCCGATTCAATTATTTTACTTATGGAGTCTGAAAATTGTATATCAAGAGGTGAATACATTATAAAGCAAGTTATTTAAATTATTAATAGAATTCAATAAAGGTAGACATTAGAAATATATCTTTTTTAAGTAGCTAACTATGTTTAATTCATTAACCTAATAATCTAGAGAAGGTTATTGTCTCTCTCTCTCTCTCTCTGTTCTCCATTTTTGTCTCTTTTGGTTTCTTTAAAAAGTATTTCAAATAATATTCTTTCTGTAAAAAGAAGCTCTTCCGTTTCTACACAATATTCCACAAAATTATTAACTCAGGTGCCATCATATAGATATTTTTAATGATTATTTGCCATAGCAATTAGAACAAGTTGCCTTTTCCAATTGATTTCTAAACTATATTTCAAACCTCTTTAATGACTTTCATCGTTTTCTAACAGGAAAGTGAACATTAAAATGCATAGAATACATCAACGCTCTCCTATTCACCGCCTCTTCCTGGTGCTGAGGCCTAGCTCTACTTTAGTAACATTTATTATTATTAAATGTGAATGGCAAATATAATTTTGCTTTTCTAAGAATATAAATTATCTATTTTGTTTTCTAAACTTATTGTGATTTATTTATAAATAAAAAATACTTTTATGTACGTAAATCGGAACATTGTACCTATCAGTTGAGGTGAATAGAGATAGAGCATCAATCACTACGGCTACATCGTTTGCTTAATATATAAAAAAGTTTCTTCGTGTATACTGTATCTGTATACTGTATCTGTATACTGTATCTGTATACTGTATCTGTATACTGTATCTGTATACTGTATCTGTATACTGTATCTGTATACTGTATCTGTATACTGTATCCTTCATATTTTATATTTTCATCACTATCCATCAGTGACCATTGCAAGGCCATTATGATTGTACATAAATAGTTACTTAAGTGAGAAGCAAAACCATAAATTCAAACGAACATTTATAGAATTATATTTTAATAAATAATTAAAAATATATGTATCAATTACCAGTAAAATAAAGATACTCCTATAATAGTTTAAAAAGTAATATTGAAACAAAAATGAAAACCAGTGAACCATTTCACATCCAGTGCTCACCACCGTAGAACTACGTTAATTTTGAATTCAAACATCTACATATATCATTATATGTAATTTTGGTAAATCTTGTAATAACAACGGCAAATAATAAATGTGAAATGTTTTAGAACAGAGGGCGATATAATCGGTAGTCAAAATAATAAATGTGGAGGTGCCCGTACAAATTATGTTAGCACGCCCTTTTGGTTCTTGATTTCCGCTACAACGACCATTATTCGGCAACATCTCAATTCTCTACTGTAATGTTTTTTTTTTGTATTTTGCAATTCGTTTTTTTTTTGGGTTGATATACTTTATCCACACTCCAAAATATAAAAATATATTTGAAACGTGTGTAAAGTAAACAGTCTAAGATACAAAATTGTGTAGTAGAGCTCAAGTTCTACTGATCACCACCACCGCCTGCACCTTGAGGCCATCGTGGCTAAAGCGAGTACCTAAACGCGACGGTTGTGGGTTTGATTCCTACTCGAGGGAAGGGAATATAAAAAAATAGGAGGCCAAAGTTCTACATAATTGACAAGTTTTTATTAAGTTGGCTGTAACAGTACAATAATACCAGCTTCACGTTGACTCCCGCGCACAGCAGGTTGGGCAAAGGGAACCTAGTGTTGAGACACTCCGTTCCCCATTTTCTACAGAATTCTGGAGACACTGCGTGTTGACTGGCAGAACTCAACGCCACGCTTTGCCTCGACACCAGAGCAAAGAAATTTAAGTAAATATTTCATCTCCTCGAGTGGGGATCGAACCCACAACCAGTCGGTTTTACAGTCACACTTTGTGACCCTGCGCCACGACTGGCCTCAATACAATAATAAGTAATGAAAAATGGAATTTATCAGAGGTTATTAGTAAAGTACCTAGTAGGTAAGTCACCCGAATTTAGGCGCTTATAATTTATGGTATTTATACCTATAGGTACTATACGTGTTAGTAAAATTTGTTACTGGTTTGATTAAAACCAAACTTACTTACGCTATATTAAACAGATATTCAAAAAATATTTGTAAAAACAAAAACCCCGACTGCATAAAACTAGAAGAAAATAAACAAGCCCAATAGTTTATTGGGATTAACAGTCGGGACCTCTTAAAATTATACGCCGTTCCTGGTAAAGATTTTATTGATTGAAGAATTACTTATAGGTCCCGACTGTTAATCCTAATAAACTATTGGGCTTGTTTATTTTCTTCTAGTTTTATGCAGTCGGGGTTTTTGTTTTTACAAATATTTTTTTATTTTTCATTTTTTTGTTAGAATTTATTATGGTAATGATAATCATGATATACTTTTTTGAAATTCTGAAATTGAGCTTTTTAATTTGATACTCATATTGTAGTATTCGGAACAAAATTTTTTTTTTCGCTTCGTTCAATGGCGTACCACAGCCGCCATGATTATTTTTTATTAACGCCACCTATCTAAGAACACTTGGGCTGCTAATACGAATCTAACGACACCTCAAATATGTAAATCCGTTCAGGGGTTCTGGAGATACGAGGTAATAAAGAATATTACATACATACAAGATACGCGCGAAAAACATAACCCTTCCTTAGCAGTCGGGAAAAAATGTATACGTAATACACTTTTAATATTACTAAACGAAACAAATCATAGACATAGATGAAAGTATATTCACCTAATTTAGTATTTTTATAGATTGGTTATGTTGAAATGTATGGGACTAACAATTAAGGTTAAAGATTGTTTGAAATATTTTTATTCACATTTTGATAAGAAAGTTAGCCTTAGCCAAAATGGTGTTAAAATCACTGTACCTGTTTAAGAAATAAAACATATAGCTTTTATTTGTAAATAAATAAAATAAATAAATCAGCTTCACGCTGTATCCCGCACACAGTAGGGTAAGCAGAGGGAACCTAGTGTTAAGACACCGTTCCCCACTTTCCGCCGAGTTCTGGAGCTCAACGCCGCACTTCGCCTTGACACCAGAGCGAAGATATGAAAATATAAATATAAGTAAATATTTTATCTTCTCGAGTGGGGATTGAACCTATAACCAGTCGATTTTACAGTCATACTCTGTGCCCCTGCGCCACGATTGGCCTCACCATTATTATTAGTAGATATTTGTACATTATACAAATAATAATAGTAGGTCCGCATAAACTTTAAAAAACTATGCTTAGCCTTTACCTTAAGCTTAACTGTACCGTAAGAACCGTATAATATAAACCTTAATCAACAATAGCAAGAGAAAAAAGCGATTTCTCACTAACTATGGAAAGGATATCTTCCTACAACCTTCTCTTACTGCTAATGTGGTTAACGCGCTAAAACAAAAAAAAATAACTTCACATACATTCGAAAACTCCATATCGTTAGAAATGTAATCTTATTATTATGAGTAATGTTCGTCCCACGTCCCACGCTTAGCGCCGCCCTGTGCCCACTGCCCACCCGCATCTGCATTGTAGTTTATGTGTTAAAACTAAATTGAGATGTGTTATAATGACAGCCCCGAGTTATTAGGGAGGTTGGGTGGACGCCCGTTACGGTTTCTATGATTCGAACCTATGATGTATGCGCATTTTTTTAAAAAATAATATAAAAAATAATCTACACGCTATACCCCGCACATAGCAGTGTAGGCAGAGGGAACCTATTGTTAAGACAATCCGTTTTCGCCGATTTTTTCGATGCATTGCGTGTTAAGTGGCAGTCTTTTGCCTTGGTACCAGAACGAGGAAATTAAAATATTGTCAAATAATAATTCATTTTCCCGAATGGGATTGAATCTATAACCGTCACGTTACAGTCACACTGTTGTGCTCCTGCGCCAAGACGGCCTCATTTTTATTTAAATGTTTTCTTTTATAGAAAAATCTTAAAAGTAGTTAACTGCATGATTGTAATTGAGTACTTATATACTTATTATAAGAGATGTTATTTGATTGGTAGAATGAAAATTATGTATTTAAGTAGTATTATTATGTGTTTTGTATATATAGTAGGTAGGTACCAACATATTTATATACGTAGGTAGAAACATTTCAAAACTTAAAATATTTATATTAATCGATAATTTTAGTATTACTATACCCAAATTATGGATTAATATAGATTAGCCTCTAACTTTGCTAAGTTGGTGGACGTCCTAACGCAGAGATACAGCTGTTGTGTTGTGAGTTCAAGTTTCATTGGCAGGAATAACTTATTTTCATTTCCTCTCCTTCAAAATGATTTCCTCTTGTAAATTAGACAAAAATTAGAGAATGGAGTGTCTTGATAGTAAGTTACTCTGTGGCTAGCCCGCTAGGGTTAAAACGTGTAACTAAGAAAAAAAAATAGGGTCAAAAAAAAATAAATAAATCAGCTTCACGCTGTATCCCGCACACAGCAGAGGGAGCTCAGTGTTAAGACATTCCGTTCCCTACTTTCTGCCGAATTCTAGAGGCATTGAGTGTTGAGTTGCAGAACTCAACGCCGCGCTTAACCTCGACATTAGAGCGAAGAAATGGAAATATAAATTTAAGTAAATATTTCATCTCCTCGAGTGGGGATCGAACCCACAACCAGGTTTTACAGTCACACTTCGAATAGAGTCAAACGCATGTTTCGTAACGCGAAGCCACATGCCGTGCACCCGGGCACTAGGCACCGCAAATGACTTCAAATCTAACTTCCGTACAGCCAAATATCACTAAATATAGGGTGCGAGAACGAAATATAGATGTAATTTGTCATTTTTTTCCATTTAGATATTAGCGGATTGTAGAAAATGCAAGCAATATACCTCGTGGAGCCGTGGAGGTCCGGATGTTGCGGTTATACAGTGTGATTTTTATTTGGGACAGTTTATCTAATGTCTTCACTGGGTAGTGGGTATTATTGAGAAGTTTTTTTAAATAACACTTTTTTTTAATTCTTTCTGCCTTTGTAATTTAAAAATAAACAAATGTTTTATACTGAAATTATTGTAATAATTTACCATATGTTATAGATTATGGTCTTAATTATAATTTTTTGTTGATATGAAATACTTACTGCATTTTTCCTCTGCTATTTATTAACAATTTTTAACATATCTTAACTATTTGTCTTTTAATTTTGTATAATTATAGCTTCAAGTCATTAATAATATTATAAAGTTGCAATAAAATACAATGTTTAATAATCGTAAAGGCAATAAAATGAAGTAATTACGCAATTTTATATAAATATACCTAACCATTACAGATTTTTATTGTGTGTTTATTGTTTCGCATAGACTAGGAGACGGCTGGTATTAAGAGCTAATTATCAAAACTATTTTAATCATTAATTCTATAAACTGTATGGCATGCTGCTGTATGCATGTTCAGGGACGTCTGTACTTGAATTTGCTTTATTTATTTTATATAGTTTAAAATATTTCATAAGGTTTTAATAATAATTGTTACATTATAATAACTTTAACTTTTATTTTATTTTCACAGTGTATCTCTATCGAGCCGTAGAGAACGGAGTGCCAAGCTCTACAGTCCCTTTTCGCACTGTCAACAATCTCTTCATGCCCTCAAGGGGTACTTATGGTTTTCACTTCACCTTCCGCCAGTATTGACTGACACTGTGTTCTCAAAGCTCTTCTGGGATCGCTGCATCCCTCCCTTACTCAATCTTGATTCATAAATTTTTATATCGTTCTTTCTTGACTCTTTCTCCCGACTTCCCCAAATTACTTTAACACAAATAGTTAGTATTCTATATTAAACAAAATATATGCAGTGAAAGTAAGTACTAAAAATATAAAAATTGCCAACCACCTCCTCCTACTCTGTGTTCGATGAATACAAATGTCACCGCGTCGTCACAAACTACAATGAAGTCATCCGACATGGCTAATCACGTTGTATTGTGGTGATGCAGATGTTATGTAGGTACTTTGTGACCATGGTTTATGAATTTTAAGATCATAATTTAAAAAATAAAATAAATCACTTTCACGCTGTATCCCGCACACAGCAGGGTAGGCAGAGGGAACCTAGTGTTAAGACACTCCGTTCCCCACTGTCTGCCGAATTCTGGAGGCATTGCGTGTTGAGTGGCAGAACTCAACGCCGCGCTTTGCCTCGACACCAGAGCGAAGAAATGGAAATATAAATTTCAGTAAATATTTCATCTCCTCGAGTGGGGATCGAACCCACAACTAGTCGATTTACAGTCACACGTTGTGTCCCTGCGCCACGACTGACCTCAAGATCATAATATAAGGGAAATATAATTATTTTATTGCCTTTTTTTAGTTAAATTTAAAATAATAAATGTCATTATTAACATTTTTTTAAGTGTTATTCCATATTTATCAAAGAAAACTACTGTTTTAGAAAACGTATAATATATTTACCAATCGCGGCGCAGGGCAAAAGTGTATCTACGACTGTAAACGTGACAGATCGTGGGTTTGATTTTTATTCTAGAAAAATTAAATCAAATTCACGCGATATCCCGCACACAGCGGGGTAGGCAGAGGGCACCTTGTGTCCTATTCGAGAAACAGAAACAAATATTTATTTGTTTCATATTTCAAATAGATTTTTTATTTGTATGATTTGAATAATAATTAGGTTATTTGTATGATTTGAATAATAGTAGGTGCTTATAAAACATCGAATTATTTTTTTATATACCTAACGATAAAAAAGTAAATAATCGTTATATTCATATAAGGTTCTAAGTTGTAGTAATTAATCGTTATATTCATAATAGTTTTATATATATAATCAAGGCTGAAACTGAAACTCCCATATAGAAAAAAAAATGGCTATGCTGTAGGTATAAAGTGTGGTAACTCTACATTAAATTCACGTCCATTTAATTACCCATGACCGACGTACTTGAGGTTATTTAGTGTCACCATTCACGGCTCCGTGATGGATAGATGATAATCGGACTCCCAATCGGATCAAACATATTATTTCTGATTAGTTTTTCCGTTCATTTATAAGATATTCTGAATGTGCGTTTTAGAATGTTACGTTCTTCGTATATAAGGTTTATTTTTATTTGTTTCGAAAATAGTATGTTTCTTTTCTGTCTGAAATAAAAGTGAGAAAATGTTAAAAAGGTTTTATGTTATTATAATAGGTATTTGAAGTTTGGCTATGCATAGTGCATCAGCTAAACAACTTCATAATATTTTGTAGGCAATCTGAAAGTGTACAAAAATTTTTGTCTCTTCTTTGTTTTCTTCGTCTTACAAAATACAGGTGATGCATAAAAAATATTATTCGCCCATAAAAAGATATCATTCGCCCGAAATCTTATTTTTGAACTTGAAACAAATGAAAAATTAGAATATTATGTAAAGATTTTACAAATTTTATAGTAGATGCAACTACGGGTATGTAATAATTACACATTATAATCATATAGGTATATACCATTAAAAAATTAGTTAATTCAAACTTAAAAACAATGGATTTTTCCAATATACTATTTCACTTTCACATTAAATATGAAATCAAATTTATGTAGTTATATAAAGAAAAAATAAATAAATATGAGTCAAACATCTTCACTTTGCAGTCAACAAACACGTCACTAAATAAATATATTTAAAACTACCTTTTAGCGCCTCTGTGTTTGGGCATGATTTTGTAAACCTTTATATAAAAAAATGTATTGGAACGTTATTTGACCCTATTTTGTAGAAGTTAACGTTCAAAATGTATAGCAAAGTAGCTTTTGATCATTTGTCATCAACGGGTGTCACGTTATGAGTCTTTTAAGGTGCACAAAGAATTCGGATACCTTTCTAATCAACACGTCTATTCATCCTTTAAGGGTAAACTTATTTGGGTACTGGTTCATTTCTATTTATATAGCTTACAATTTATTATGGTATATGAAGGTAATGCTCGTTTAAAGATGGGATCGCTTTATGCTGCAATAGTTTGTACTAATAAAATGTTGTGAGATGAGATATAAGAGTAATCTTTTCGATTTCTCGAAAATGAATACTTGACTCTATTTATTGGAAAAAAGTAGGTTAAAAAGTAGATTTAGTGAACGTATACAAAAACAAAAAAATAGAATTCGTAAATAATAAAAAAGTAAAATATTTGTGAAAGGATAGACATTTTTTTAACTAAGTCAATTCAAATTACTTATTTTAGAAAACGTTTAAAAATTTTGACGTAGCGAGACTCGAACCCGCGCCTTCTGGAAACCGACCAGGTTTCCAGGAAGCGCGTGTTCGAGTCTCGCTACGTTTTAATTTAAAGTGTGGAATAATACTTTAAAAATGTAAAAAATATGAATTCAAATTAACTAAATGATTTCAAAATAATGTTTTTTCTCAACAAAATCTAAAAATAAAGCGAAGGAAATAAGCTAAGAAATGAAAATATTAACTAGTTCATTTCTCAGCGTAAGAATCGAACCGACGACTTGTCGCGTTTATAGTCACACGCTTGTGCCCCTGCACCACGACTGGCCTTAATATAATCTGTTTCATAATTTAAAATGTGATCAATAATAATGTAGACATCTTAAAGACGTTCATGAGGTGTAAATTGACAACCAAATAGAATACAATCGATGGGCGCGTAGATTTTGACGTGTGACATTTTTTCAAAAGCTCACCGGTGTTATATCATTTGTTATCTGTCTTTACAATGGATTTGAAAAAGGTTTTGGGACTATATCAGATATTTGTAAATCATTATAAGAAGCGAACTATATTATGAAATGAAAATATTTAAAAATTAATTGTGGCGGATGGTTGTGGGTTCAATCTCTGCGCGAAGAAATTAATTATTTTCATTTACTCGCCCTTGTAACATAACGAAGCGTGATTCTGCCACACAACAAGCAATGTCTTAAAAGTTGGCTGGAACATGGAGAACGGAGTATCTTAACACAAGATTTTTCTCTGCCCACCCTGTTGTATACAGGATACAGCGTGTAGTTAAAAAAATACATATATTAAAGTAATATTTTTATATTAATTATGTATAACGCCAAGACAATAAACAGAAGTTCCACTTTTTCAACATTCGTTAAAGCACAAGAATGCTACTTTTTCATTAAAAATCAAAAAAATTACGTAGGTATCTACCAACTGACAAATTTATTTTTAAACGATGCTTTTAATAAATACCTTGTCAATATTATTATTATGATCGATATACATATATAGTATCTAAGTAGATATAAATTGTAAATAATAATCTATGTTAAATTGAAGTTAATCTAATCTATTTGATGTAATATTAAATAAATATTTGATTGGCATAAATATTAATTATTTGTCGGTTAGGTAAGTCTTACCTTACAATACCTAAGCGCGACTTGTGGCGACGAGGTAGAATTTTAACCCGAAACATCCAAATCCAAATTTCATGATTTCATGAAATTTGAAATTTCGCTAGCAGTTCTTTGTTGTAGGCTAAATTTCAATTAAATGAAAGACTTCTTCAGATTTTTGTAGCTGCGTCTCCATAAATTATGTGTAAATATTATGTAAAGAATGGAGTAAAGTGAGGAACACTTACTTAAGGCAAGGTTGCCTTCTGTGCGGAAAAATGCCCCCGCATTTTTTTTTATAAATCTCCATATTTCAACATAATATTTCGATTACGTTAAATGGTTACTTTGTACACTAAATGTAAAACAAGTATTTATTCCATTCTCATCGCACTTTATATTTACAGCGAGATAAGGCTTCTAAGCGCCCAGACATTCACGATACCTGCATTTGAGTTCATCTCATTTCGTCTAAACGCCGCAAGATACCGACTAAAATGTCACTAGGAAGTAGACAATGTTGGGAGATTCGTATTATTTTGGTTATTAAGTTGATATAAATATGTATGTAATGTAAATATATTGTTAGTATATTCAAGTGAGTTACAAATTTTTATCTTATTTTATCCAGAAAAGGCCACTCTGAGTTGTTCTCTAGGTTTTTCCTCTGCAAATTAGGTTTACACCTATACTAATAGGTGAAATTGCTTCTGAATTTTAGATTAATTTAAAATCAGCTTCACACTGTATCCCGCACACGGCAGGGTAGGCAGAGGAAACCTAGTGTTAAGACACTTCGTTCTCCATTTACCGCCGAATTCTGTAGGCATTGCGTGTTGAGGCGGAACAACACCTCGCTTAGCCTCGACACTAGAGCGAAGAAATGAAATTATACATTTAAATAAATATTCCATTCCCTCAAATGCAGATCGAACTCACAACCAGTCACGTTTATGCGCCCACATTTGTGCCCTTGCGCCACGACTGGCCTCGTGAATTTCAGATATATAAACACCATTAACATTTCAAAACATGACATTCAACAAAAACCATCATATTTCATACAAACATTAATACAACAAGACACAATACGTTATAACTCAAATACGAAACGAATAAAATATATGGGGGCCGAACGTATTTTTCCATTTGCATTCCACCGAGCGCCATTTTAGGGGCCGAATCGGGCGATTAGCGGTGGCTGTGTCGCTTCTCTCATTACGGGGCCCTAATTGCGCGGCAATACACATCTCAAACGCGCCGACCGCTTTCATCTCGCCGACCGGCGGGTGAGGTTAGGTAGATGAGATGTAGCGATTTTTGAGTAGAAAGCTAGAATTTAAGGTTTTACAGTGGTAAGGCTTGTAATGTGCTTCTGTTCCTTGTTGTATATAGATAATAGATTGGACAGGATGGTTGTATGTTCATATGTTTAAGGAAATAATAAAATTTATAGTGATATAATATTGTTACTATAATTAAAGAAATAGTCTGACATTTGAATAACGTCTATCCAGATACAATTTTCCTAAGCCTTAAAAATAATAGATTTACAAAATATGATTATCTGTATTTAAAGTCGTTTAGTTGATTAATTATTTTCACTACATTTGAATAACGTCTATCCAAATACAATTTTCCTGAGCCTTAAAAATAATAGATTTACAAAATATGATTATCTGTATTTAAGGTTTAAACTTTTAAAAAGTTAAACCTTTTCTTAATATCCATCACACTTTAATTCGATTGAGCTTGAAAAGTTTAAAATAGAAAATAATAAATGTAAAAGTTTACAGGTAGAAAGTTCCTCACTATACATCCATTTTAAAAACGTTCATAGTTAGTTGACAGAACATAACGTAACGTAATATATTTTTCCCACAAAACATTAAAAGAAAATAGAAAATAAAAAAAAATAACAAAACATTACAGGGATTTAACAGATTCATACATTTTATACACCCGCTGATTCCGTGGATGTAACCAATCCCTTCATCGCCAACACAAAGTTTCACAAAACTCATTTTCTTAATCCCTAATCTTTATACCAACAACACAAGGGTTATATTACATTAAATTTTAACAATAATTTAATTTAAAGAGAAAACTTAAAATGGTCGATATCTTAGTAATTGTTTTTATTCATTTATTGCTCTCCATATAGCCTGAAAGGTGATTTTAATGGGCTCTCTATTAGCAAAGCGAGCCTTATCATCGAGTTATAGGATTGTACTAATTTTACGATCGCTTTTAGCTTTATTAGTTCGATAGTTGAGTTTAATATAAACTAATTTGGGCAGGATATCCTGGTTTTATAGAGTAGGCGGTAGGAATTTGAACTAAATTTGATGTTTAAACATGTTTTATGTATGTTGGAATTTATATGTTTATATTTAAATAGGAAATTTCTGGATTTGATTGACACCTTGTCGCCATTCGAAAGTGGAAAGCGGAGAGCAGAGTTATATGTTTTATTTCCTAAGTAAGCTTTTACTTTTTAATTTATTTTAGCCGAATTAATCGTTTATATTTAAGATTATACATTTTTGTAAACCCGACGTTTCGAACACTTTGCAGTAGTCCGTGGTCACGGGTACACTGAAGTGGCATTCGTCTGTCAGTTGACATAATTATTATATAAAATTATTCACACTTAATTATTAATATATTATTTTCTATATTTATATCCTTCAAAAAGCTTTATAGCCAGTTAGGCACTGATCTGTACTCATTTTTTTTTCTTATTTTGCTAAATACCATTTAGTATTGTATTTAAAGGTCAAATTTGCATATCAGACCAAGATATTGTACAAGTTTTTAAATTCGAAGAAAACAATGCACCATGCACTAAGTTCATGTGAGAGTTTACATAATCAATATGTGTAAGCATAAATTGAATGATACCTTCTAAATGGTGGTAATTTCGTATTTTATTGCCAAAATCTATAGGTGTTCGGTTCGTGGTGAGCCTAATGTTCAGTTAGGGACCACCGCGAAGCGTTGTGATCGTGATGTGATAGTAACATTACGTGGTGTACAGTAGGCTGGATTTTTAACAGAAAATATCGTTCGTATGACTAATATATATGTATATATATATATTTTTTTGTTTTTTTTTAATTTTAAATATTTTTAAGATATTGATAGATATTATTAATGTTTTGGAAATTATTGAAAAAAAAATTAAATTAAATGAGTTTACTATACAGGGTAGGCAGAGGGAACCTAGTGTTAAGAGACACCGTTCCTCATTTTCCGCCGAGTTCTGAGGCATTGCGAGGCGTTTCTGGGGCGGAACTATAGGCCGCGCTTTGTCTCGACACTAGAGAGAAGAAATAAAAAAAAATATAAATGTAAATAAATATTTCATTTCCTCGAGTGGGAATCAAACCCACAACCAGTTGATTTTACAGTCACACTTTGTGCCCCTGCGCCACGACTGGCCTCAAAAATGGAAATTATTAGATTTCTACCCAATTTTCGAGATATCGTGGTTTAAATAAAGAAACTAAACGGAGCACTTACTAGAGCGAGGAAATGAAAACTCTGCCACTGAGCCACAATGGTGTGATTAAAAAAAAACAGGGAAAGGAGACAGACAAAATGTAGCCGACTGTACAAAATATGACTAGTAGAGGCTTTCATTATAACTGTGAGTGGTTCGGATGTGAGAAAACTGTGGGTGGTATTTTGAATCCCAGGGCCCCGTGATGACATGTGAAGCTGGACGGAGCTAACTCCTTAACTAACCGTAGCGTAAGGTACCTAGCGACGGAAATGGCTTACCTTGTTATTTACTTGTTTTATTATAAAATAACATGAAGGATAGTCTTATAATTTATTACCTAAGTCGTATACGAGTATGTAGGTAGAAGTATTTTTTATGTGGAAATTTAAAAACATGAATATTAAAGTAACTAATACTTTGATTACTTTAATATTCATGTTTTTAAATTTCCACAAAAAATGATTGAAATTGCATGCAATTGAAAATGCATCTAAAAATGAGTTCAAACATTCTCAATAATTTTTAAGCATAATTTAAAAGGTAATAATTATTTTAAAAAAGTATACATATTTTTTTATATTTTTAAATTATTTATTCCACACCTAGGAAAGAAAAATAATTATTTAGAAAACGTATAAAAATTTGAACGTAGCGGGACTCGAACCCGCGCCTCCTGGAAACCGACCAGGCGCTCTGACCACTAAGCCATACGTTAACGTTGACGATACGGGAACGTATAGTTTTATACGTTTTCTAAATAAGTAAGTATAAATAAACAAATTCGATATAACTTACTTAAATATATAATTTTGACCTTACCAAAAAAAATACATATAAATATGCTATTCTCATTAATTGTAAACATTTTGGAATTGATGTTACGGTTTCTTTGTAGGTTGATTTTTGTAGGTTTGTTTAATAAAAAGGAAATGTTAAAATATATAAAATATAACATTATTAAGTTACTAATCTTAGAATTTACTACTTCTACCTAACACACAAATAAAATAAAGTGAATCCATCATTTTTAATAGATATATTCAATTTTATTGATTGAAATAATCGCTACCAATTCCAATAGGCACTAACGAAATAGGAACAAAGCACTACCGAGTCGAATTTATATTTCAAAACTACTAATAGATACATAATAGCTAAACTGGCATATGACTAAATAACTTAATATTTCCCACCAACACTCGTAGACCCACGATTCTATATCGAACTCCCCTCTATATCAATAATACAAACTTTATTTAAAGCGCTCGTGCGATAATATGCTTTATTACATATGAATAAGGCTTATAAATTGAAAAAGAGGTGTCATTTTAGGTTTGTAAAATTTTCATACAAAAGCACGGCGGCTCTAGTAAAAGTGGTTATTATCATCAAATAATTTCTATTAACGATTCATTTCCATTATGCCAGTTTTACTTATTTGTAAACCAGTTATTGATGCTGTTAAATTTTCTAATCCACATTCTTTTCTAGTATTTAAAATAAACTTAAAAAAATATTAGGTTTTTCTAATTTGCAACATTTTTCTTATATATAAGAATTGAATATTATCATCTATTTACCTAAAAGAAAAAATAAAACAATCTGTAAATCTGGAGACACGGTAGTGCCCCCGCCAAGTTTTAACTGCGCAGCAAAGTCCTACCATTCTTTTTTGGAACTGTTTCTTCTTACTTAATCTTACATTTTATAACGTTCATAAAGAAAAACTGTACTGTATTGGGTAAGTAAAAGATAATCCAAAATAAATATAAATAATTTTTATGTTATTATAAGAAAAATGAAGCCGTCGCTCTCGTCTGTGCTACTAGACAACGACAAGTCGAAAATCGTGCGATTTTAAACGCAACGGTTGTAGGTTTTATTCCCCCAAATGGGATTTGACTGAATTAAATATTCACCATTTTCATTTCCTTCTTAACGCTAGATCCCCAGGTTCCCTTTGCATACCCTACTGTGTGTAGGATACAGCGTAAATTAAAAAAAAAATCTTCAGGCTAGACATCGCAAAGCAAGACGTTATTAAATAATTACCACTTATCAATAATATTCTCAAAGTAGAATGGAAACGTGCTAGAAACCTATTACAGCAATGATATTATCCACAATTTCGTATCATATCAGTGTATGTATGTATGTATGTATGTATGAGCGCTACGCTATCATTAATGGAGCCAGCCCACTCACTAGCTGCATGTAAATTATATCGTTTGTCTGTAAATCTAAATTCATACGAATTATTTTAATACTTTCTGAATATTTTTAAGTACCAATTTATTTATTTTTCATACTACATTTTGTTTTGGTTGAGAAATATTTATTGTCACATTGAAATATTAATTTCTTTTAAGGTTAGTCCTGAGATCATATCATATTTTGTCGAATATTTACTAGTTTAGTGCATTAATCGTAGGTGACATAGGGAACCTAGTATTCATGTTCTACTTTGTATCTAATTTTCTAGGCATTGCGGGCTAAGAGGCGGATCTCAACACAGCAGTTTGCCTTGTTAACAGAGCCAAGCGAAGAAGTATTAACTAACTCAGTCTCTCGAGGGGAAATCGAATCCACAAACGCCGTGTTTAGCAATCAAAAAATGGAGCTTTCTAATAAAATCTTAAACAATTAATTCAAACCCAGGACCTTATAAAGTAAATCCAACTTAACCACTAGATCATAGGAGAATTAGTTCTTTAATGAAACACAGTCAGGTAGGAAAACGAGTGGCGTATAAAAAGCGATATCATATTAATTATATTACGCTCCAAGTTTTTGTAGTTTAGTTTGTTTATTAACTTTTTTGCTTGTGTTTCTAGTGGTTGAGAAAAACTTTAGGTTGTGTCGTAACGAGGGCTAATGCTAGGTGAATAACAGGTTCATACTTGATCACTTGGTGTCTGATTAATAGTATTTTTTTATTTGATAAATAATTTATATTTAAAATCTTTATTGAATGGCCTTTAGTGTTGATAGGTTGATATTTTCAAATAGAAATAGATAATAGTAGGGCCAGGCCTAGCACAGAGGCGCAGTGTGAGTGTAAACGCGACTGGTTGTGGGGTCGTCCCCATTTGAGGAAATGAAGTATTTATTTTTAAATTTATCTTTCCATTTCTTGGCTCTGTTGTCGACGCAGAAGCGCGGTGTTGAGTTTCAGCGGCAGAAGTGGGGAACGGAGTGTCTCAACACTAGGTTCCCTCTGCTTACCTTGCTGTGTGCGGAATATAGCGTAAAGCTGTTTTTTTTTGAGAAAATAGTAAAAATACACACAAACAGATTATTAAGTTATAAATTATTATGTAAAATTATAATATTTTATAGTGAAATAAACAAAATAAGCCTGAACGGCCTATACCTATGACATGACATAACGGAAATTGGATATGTAAAATTATTCCATTATAAACATCCCTACAATTAAGAATTGAACAAAAAACGTAATTCATTCCCTCGTGTGGGGATCGAACCCACAACCGTCGTGTTACAGTCGCACCCTTGTGCCCTATGCCACAACGACGGCCTCAAGTGAGATATTACTACATATTTAAGTGAACTATTATTAAATATTTATGAGATAGTATTATTAGTTGATAAAATCAGATTATTCTAAGCTACCGGGGCATAGGTAGCGTACACTATGATTAAAGACACTAGTATCTACAATTAATATTTCTGATGGACAATTAGAATCTCTTCAGACTACAAACTATAAACACTAGTAGCTGAGCTAGGAAAGTTTTATAAATATTTATCGCCCCGTTCATTCTCATTTTTTTTAGTAGTGTTAACTCTCTCCGTTTTCCATTTTACGCTGAATTCTGAAGGCGTTGCGTGTTGAGTGGCGGATCTCAACGCCGCGCTTTTACTTGACACCAGATCGAAGAAACGAATATACCTATGTATATATCAATTAAATGTTTCGTAGTAATTTCGTCGAGTGGGAACTGCGCCATGTCTCGCCTCATTTTCATTTAATTCTTATATTAATTAATAGGTATTACTGAATCTTTTGCTGTTGTCTTGCAATTGATATGACGACTATAGAAGACTCGTGATTCACGAAGAGATTCTTTTAATATTTTCTATCTATATTTTATATTTTTTACTTAAACAGTAAGCTAAGGAGACCGCAGCCTAGGGCGGGTTTTAAGAAGGAAATATGCAGATCAATTTCTTTTTTGTTAACTCATACAAATTAAAAATATTCCTGTATGACTATATCTTCGTATGTCTCACAGAGTAAGTACATATACGAAATGGAGAGAGTTTTACTTTGAAGAAGACTTTTTCTCCTAACTTGTCATTGGCTACTTGTCCCAGTTCTGTTATTTGTTGGGTTGTTATTTACAAATTGGATGGTGAATGTAACATTTTATCAATGTAATTACAAAGTGAGATCTTTAATTTTTTTTAATATATTTTTTTAAATAATCAGAGTGGCCGTATGAAGAGACTGTCATATGAAACGAAGCAATAGGAATCCTAGGAATAGGAATAAGTGATCCTAGGAATACGTTTATATAATGTAATTGTAATAATACATTTAACTTCGATATATTAACAGGTACTAAGATAACGAAACATTTACTGTACCTACTTTAAAAAAAATAAAATAAAATCAGCTTCACGCTGTATCCCGCACACAGCAGGGTAGGCAGAGGAAACTCAGTGTTAAGACACTCCGTTCCCCACTTTCTGCCGAATTCTGGAGGCATTTAAAAAAAATTACATATTAAATTAACTAATTTTCACAACTCAACTCAACATTTCTTAACTATGATATATTCTTATTAAAATAAACACAAACCAAACACAAAAAAGTACTATTCGCAAAACAATATTATCTCTAACTAATATAGTATAACATGTCGAGTCGCGTCGTAAATCAGAGCGCACGCATCGCTGCCGCTTGATGTGCGATAGTCTAAACTATGCACTTGGATTGAGCACTGGTATGCGCTCACTTAGGATGGAAACAGAGATGTACTGTTGACAGAAAAATCAACAGATTAACGTATTTTGTTAGTTTTTTTTTTATCTTTAAAATAAAAGGTAGGTACTTATAGATATGAGTCTTAATATTTAAAAAATTTTTGGTATTAAAATATATAGTGAGGATCGGTATAAGATTCCGCAAAATGTATGATTTATTTACTTCCAAGTTTTATTTTTTCATTCATATAATTAAATATAGTAGGGGAGAGGTGGCATGAAAGAGCCAGTTTACTAAACGAAGCAAAAAATATACTTTTAATTAAAGAAATTATTTTTTTTTTCTCTCAAATTATTATTCATTTATTAAACTAGATAATTTCATACGAAATAAGCTTTAAATACAATAAAAAAGCAATAAAATATTAATTTAAAAAAAATGTGTTATTTGGCTCTTTCATAACAACTCAGTATTGAAAGAGCCACCAAAAGTTATGAAAGAGCCAGTCTTATATTATGAGATGTAATAGTGAAAATTATGCTAAATAATAACAATACACTATTAAATAAAAACAATTTAAATAATCCTTATTAAAAAGTAATATTTTTTTTAAATTATATTAATCATTTTAAGTAAATAATTCTAACAATCTCATATTATTTAAACCAATCATATTAAAATAAATCAGCTTCACGCTGTATTTGTTTGTGCTGCATATTATATTATTTTATTTATATTCTTTTTTTTATATTTTGCGAAAATTAAACTAAATAATAAATTAATAATATCTTCTCAAAAACAACATACTTAAATTATGATAATTTTTTTAAAAAATATTGCTCCATGCAATCATCACTATTTTTATTTGTATTGGATTTTGTTTTGCTTCAATCTACCTTTTTTTTTACTTCAGCCAATATGATAGAATCAGACTAATTCGGGTCTGAATTTTCTTGGTTTATTTTCGAGTTTTTTGGGATCAGACTTCTACATAATGAAATATCAGTAGCAAATTATTTAATAATGTTTATTAAGAATGTATATTTATTATAATTATAATTAATTTAAAAAAAAATATTCGGGGTCATGAAAGAGCCATCTCTTTCAAGGCCCATCCACCCAGCTCCTTCATAACTTATTCTTTAAAAAAATATAACCTTCAAAATCACAACGATATCAAAACTTTTGAAATTCAGTTTTAATCCAGTTACAAGGCCAAATATATACATAAACTCGATCCACAATCCAAGTACCTATATTTGTTTACGATGAAATAATAAAAAACGACTCAAATGAGGTAAAGCAGTTACTTTTGAGTGCCAAAAACTTCAACTGGACATATCGTCCGTTGGTTCCGAAGATGTGTAAATTTTTTGTGGGTGATGGGAAATCTGTGTTGCCATTTAAAAATAAAATATTCTATCGAGTCCGTTCCTAAACTACTATAATATTGCAGGTGGCTCTTTCAAAACCTGGCTCTTTCATGCCACTTCTCCCATAATCTGAAACATTATTTACAGTTAGTACTTGAATGTTGAGTTGATACAAATTCCAACATCGTATTGGGCGGCTTTCACTTTCAGATGTGGCAGAAACCATATTTTATGGAGACAAGCTTGTTATAATATTTTTTTTTATTCAAGTTGAAATTTAGAGCTAATTTTTAGCTTCAATAGAGTACCTTAATAAATATAAATTATGTTAAATAAACTTAATAAATAATACATGTAAGAAAAAATTACGAGAAGTATCGATGATATTGTAATAAAGTCTCTTATAAAGAAATATCTTTTAAAAAAATTTCTATAAACATATTTTCTTTACTTTTGGTTTTGGGTAAGGTTTTTTTCAATTTTTCTTAATAAAATTTCTAGAGTGAGCACGCCCCACCCGGCTCTACGTATTCTTACGCCTATTATGAAGAGGACAGCCAAGTGAAAAAAAGAAATGTTCCGTTCATATCGCTCAGGGTTCCCTTTTTCATTATAAAAAAAATGTCTGTACCTAATAACAGTGAGAGTGCTGGCGCTACTGAAAGTTGGCAACAGACGCGCAGACGTTCGTCGTTATCTCCATCTCTTCCAGTTAGAGCTCGAACCGAGCAATTACTGTAAGTACAAACATAGCATTAGTATGTGATATATGTAACTATACCCACGCACTTATACGTTTTTAAACTAATTGTTTAAAAACGTTTACATTGCCTATTTCACAAATTGTTTCTCCTGCATTACGCAACATACAGAGAATCTAGTGGCCATATAGCTTGAAGTTATCGTTTTGTGCATTTTTTTATGGAAAAAGACAAGGCAAAGCAAGGTAAGTGATCATCGCCGCCCACGACCCCGTGGGAGAGGAACTACAAGTGCGTTGCTACAGGGCCTTTAACGTGGAGATAGACGCGCTTCTTAAAGGTATCCAGGTCATGTCGACCAGGCAATACTGCTGCAGATAGACCATTCCACAGTAGTGTAGCGCGAGGAAGGACGCTCCTACGAAACAGCACAGTAGTGTAGTGCCACGTATCCAGATCGTGTGGATAATACTTGAGTTTGTGAGGTACTGTGCGGGTAGAAAATTCGGCATCAGTCAACTACCCATGATAAATGTGGTAGAGAACGCACAGCGAGTAGACATCTCTAGGCAAAACCAATGTGTCAAGCCCTGCACAGATCATTGGGTCCCCAACGATTCGAACAGTTCTACATTGTATGTGGCATTAGGTGACACAACTCAACGCGACAATTCTATCAAAACTAGAGACTGCAATATAAATAAAAAAATGTTTAAATGTAGAACTTTGAGGGAATCGAACCCACAACACTGACATCAACGTCTCAACGGCCTCAACGCTACATACCAACTAAATCAACGCAGTCATTCTGATTCGACATGATGTCGTATATTTAATTAGAATCCCTGTATTGAACTAACAACAATTGTAATATCTAAACAGCGGATATGTATACAAATTGCAAAGGAAACGAAACAACAAAATACCTACCTAAGTATAAATAAACACGAAATATCTTGCATTTCTCTTCCACAAAGTCAGTACCAACCAACCATCTGTCACACTCACATATAATAAATATTATTTCGTCCGCCATCACGAGGTTTTCAACCTTTAATTACTGCTCGGATCAAATTAGGGGACATTTATTTTAGTTCTTCTAATTAGTAATTAGTTGGCGGCGGTCACTCGGGCGCGCTTAACTGGTGCAAATGTGGTGGAGCTGATTTATTATGTGTACGTTGAACTAAGTAGTGTTGACGGGAAAGAACGATCATTTCAAAAATTGTTGGTTTTTCTTTTAATTATATTTGACAGAAATAATTGTTTTTATTTATTCACTCGAAAGTGTTTTTTGTTGGAAGCGCGCTGAGTGGAAAAGTGTGATGTTAAGATTATAAAAGAATCTTGATGATAAATTACAAGATATTTTAATGTTTTTTTCAGAATTGAAAGGTAGTACTTTAAATAAATAATGAAGAACGATGTGATGTTTATTAATTTTCTAATACTTTTTGTAATAAGTACCTATTGTAAAATTAAATATCCTGTTCCTAGTTCCTACATTTTTACTATTAATTTTTGTTATGATCTATAGACTACCATAGACCATACCAAGAAATATATGCAACTAAATGGACCAATGTACATTTACATGATATCAATGTAGATATATGTATATTGAAAATTTAAAATAATACAAAATTACTATTACATAAATGTGTATTAGTTACCTGGAATATAAATTTGGGTGTGTGTTTGAAACAAAATCAATTATACCAGCCAAGCTCTGTAGCTTTAATGTAGAGTCTTGAAAAATATAAGAGTAATGACAATTTAAATATAAGTATAAAATAAATAAAAGTGCAAATATTATTAATTTTCACTTACGCCTCACAATTTTTTTTAGTTCATAATAAAAAGAATATATTTAGTGAGTAAAAAATGAAAATGTGTTAAAAACATTAAAATTTAATTGGTACACAATATTAGTACCGTAAACTATAGTGCTGCCATCTATTGTCTAATAGTAGAAATATCTTGGTTGTACTATCAACGCCATCTAGTGCCTTATAGCTATAATACTATGTCCATTAGCTTAACGTCAAATAAGGTAGATATTAACCGACTAAAACAAAGAGACATTATAATATTAAAAGTTGTACAAAAAGAGTGCAAGACCATCATATCACTTAGGTATTTTTAAACTAGACGCCTAGCCTTTCCCCGATGACTTTGTGACATTAGACAGTCACAATTTGCCGCTGTCAAAGCGGTAATGTGGAAATCTGGTTTGTTGATTCGAAGTGATTGTAACTGAACTTTAGGCAGCCTTATAAAATAATTTAACAGCCACAATGCCTCCAAGTAGCCTTCGAGTCGTGTACGCGTTCGCAAGAGAAATGCATCCGAAAACTACCGACGTTTTCATACAATACGGCACTGCCGGATTCCGTACCAAGTGAGTAAACTCCTATTATTTATTAATAACTAATCAATGAAGGGTTTTCCTGCTTCTAATACGACAAAATTGCCGAATAAAAATAGAATCACACTTAAATATGGTAGTTTTAAGTTTAATTCAAGTGTCACGTAAGCAAAATTTGCGGAGGATGCTATTATCCTTTTATTATCATTGAATTGAATAGTTTATGAGTCACTTATAGCGTAATTTATATCAGGAAGCGAGTAATATTATGGTCAATGACTTGTAGTATCAAAACAAACGCTTAGCTGTTCTTTTTCGTTGTCATACGATACTTTATTTAGTCTAAAACAACATATGTTATTGAAAAAAAATATTACAAAAACATATTATTACCGTAAATGCTTTTGACATTGAATAATTAATAAGTACTGCGTATTTAATACCTGCTAGGTTGATTTACATCACTCTCTAATTACCATTTTTAAAAAAATTAACAAAATTATCATTAAATCTGCAACTTTATAAGACTGACCTAATGAGCTATATTCTTATTAGATAACAAACTTATTGGGCAAAACGATTATTTTATTATACATTTCAATGATGTAATAGAAAATGTAGGATAGTGTGCAATACACAATTGCAATTTGCTC
This sequence comes from Heliconius erato x Heliconius himera, assembly GCA_013421005.1. Lineage (NCBI taxonomy): Eukaryota > Metazoa > Arthropoda > Insecta > Lepidoptera > Nymphalidae > Heliconius > Heliconius erato x Heliconius himera. Next base: position 9,236 of record JAATLQ010016049.1, on the reverse strand, counting down.
TTGTTAGCATGTCTAATACATGCTGGCATACCGCCAAGCACTTAAGTTATTTGGGTTCATAGGAACTCCTCTTTTATTTATCTGGAATTATATTTATGGAGAAGACTACTTACCTTTAATCTTTAACAGTGGATATATTATTTTTGAAGCATTTCAAAGGCCCAGTTATGTAGTATATAGCTTTCCGGTTTAATAATTTGTCAATATGTTCTGGTCACTGACTGTGTCTAAAACAGGGGTTCCCAACCTTTTCTTGACCAAGGACCACTTTTATGTCATGCTTGGTTGCAGGGACCACTATGCATGTAGGTATAATAAAAATTAACTGTGACCATTAAACAGAAACTTCGCCTCATCATCCCCAGTCATAAAATTAAAATCGTTCGCGGACCATATTTAGGCTTCTGCGGACCACTGGTGGTCCGCGGACCACTGGTTGGGAACCACTGGTCTAAAATAATATATGATATAATAATTTCACAGTTACTTACTGGAAATATTTAAAAACTTCTTGCAACACAATTTATTTTTAATTTATGTCTAACAAATAAAATTAAATTACTGGTGGGACTACTGTGGTGCAGTAGGATGGCTTCTATGTGTAATGAAATGCTTGTGAGTTCAATCTCCACTCTGGCAAGACAATGCTGTGTTGAATTCCTCCATACATCATGCAATGTTTTTAATTTGGACAGAAGGTGTAAAATGGAATTTCAATAGATTCTCTATCTATTCCTGATGTAGAATAAAGCGTAACACTGTTAAAACAGAACTTTGTATAGCAATACTTTATTTTAGAAAACATATAAAAAATCTAATGTAGCGGGTATCAGAAACTTGGACTGCTTCTAAGAGGCTGGGCTAATATCCCGGTATGTTCAATTTTTTAAGTGATTTTCTTATGTGTGAAGTAACACTTGGTAAATATAAAAACATATTTTATGACACCATTTGTTAAAACTATTTAAATGCAATTTTTTATGTGTTTTAATCTAGTGATGTGCTAATGATTTATATATGTCTCAATTATATCAGCACTTTTGTAATCATTTGTGCTATTTACTGTACTTTAATGTTATCATTAACAATTCATTATAAAAGATTAGCAATATGATAGCCAATATACACAATGGCTTTATACAATTATCGATAATAATGATAGCAAATTTTATTCCTAATATGGATGAAAACCAAACTGACAAACGGACGGAAGTTTTACTTTAATCATGTAACTCAAAGGGCTGTTGTGATGCAGAGGGACAACATCTGACTATCAATGTGAAAATTATTTTATAAAAATCAACTATTTTATAAAAATAAGTTTTTATTGAGCAAAAGGCCCATATATGTTTGTAGGTGTAACATATTTAAATATCATTCAAATCAGACACCTTGAAATGTAGTGTCTGTCACAATGTCTAATATGCATTAAGTTGGGAACAGCATGGTGTGTCACCAAGAATTCTTTGTTTTTGTTAAAAGAAAAACTATGTTTAATGCTAATATACCCGTATGTATACAAATTATATTTGTGTTATTTATGTTTTAGTAACTAAATAAATATATTAAAGTAGATGGTTGGTTTGATCTCTATAATTATATAGTATTGTGATCAAACCATTGTACAGTGTACAGCAAAATACCATTTAATTTTGCCACAATAGCAGTTTATTTTTTAAGCATATTGTATAAAAAACAACTGATTTTTATTATCATTTTATTAGAGCCAGCCTTCTCGAGCATGTCGTGTACCGTATGGGTCTCCTGGCGGTAATCCGGTCTCGTTGTAAAAATGGTAAGAATTTTTATTTTTAAAGCAAGAGGAAAGTGACGAATTACCCTTAGCTTATACGATGTTTTGTGACTTCAATTCATGTATTTAAGAATATTATTATTATTAGTAAAACCGAGCTAGGGCATATCGATCATTTATTACGACGTCGTCGAGTTGTCTATATCATTATAAATTTATTTTCATTGCAAAACTTACTTCATTTTTCTCAATTTACGCTCCAATTTCATAATATTTTAGTGCTAAATGATAACATTTTAATTATTCTACCACAAAACAGAGTGTAAAAAATATTTGAAACAATTATTGTACTAAATCCAAAGAGAATAGTAATACATACTTTAACATGCAGTGTGTTAGTCCTACATACCCTAGTTTGGATTAAAACTTAGTACATGTATGAAAAAGTACATTAAGCCATTTCCCGGAATAGAAAATGCAAAATATTTCATGAATCGTTACGTCAATGGCCCATTAAGGCGGGTCCGAACCTGCGACCTTGCAGATATGACACGCCCTTTGGGACTAATGGCTATATAAACTATAAAAGCTAGTGTTTTAGATGGTTATTATATGTATAATATAGGGACATATGATTTAAGGCCATCGTGGCGCAGTGGGTGAAGGTCTGATTGTAACTGGACTCGGCTGTTGTGTGTTCGATTATATTAAATTTATTTTTATTTTCCCGCTCTGGTAAGAAATAACGTTAAAATTTAGAGTATTTCAAATAATAATAATATAGGATTTTTTATCAGATATTTAAAATTATATTATAGGAGTTATTATCAGATTTTTAAAATTAAAATTAATGTAAGGTTACATATTTTCCTATAATTGGCTCGCAAGGTAGGCTAACCTTGAAGACCTTGTCATCTGGTGACCTTTCATCTAAATTAATTAACCCACATCTACTTCTGTGATTATGCATGTTTAACAGGTTTTGAGTTATGATGTTTTTTAGCTTCACGTTTCACCCTGTATATAGCTAGGTAGACAGAGAGAATCTAGCGTTAAGACACTCTACATGTCATACAAATTAAAAAAGACTCTACATGTTAGTCTTGACCAGAGCGAAGAAATGAAAATAATTAATTTTCTTGAGTGGAAATCGAATATAAAACGATCACGCCAACAGTCAAACGCTGGCCTACAGTACCACGACGGCCTAACAATGATAAATCTCATTTTTAAATATAACTACATTTTTACTACCCATAGGTCGCACAATAGGAATGATGATAACCGCATCCCACAACCTGGAGCCAGACAACGGCGTCAAACTGATCGACCCAGACGGTGAAATGCTCGAGGGGAGCTGGGAGGAGATTGCAACGAGGCTGGCTAACGTCAGGTCAGTATTTCTAGGCGTTATATATAGAATTTTATATAGGTCACTGAATGTCCTGGCGTAGCGTGTCGACGCATCGTAGCTGGGACGTATATATGTTTTTTATTCAGCTTCACTCTTTATCCCGCATATGGCAGGATAGGCAGAAAAAACTTTAGTGTTAAGGCAGACCGAAGAACGCTTCGGCTTATGTCTGAATTAGAGACGTTTTGGACTCGCCAGAAGTGAATGAGCGAAGAATGCTTTACTTTCTTCGAAGCATCCTGATGTCATATGTAGCCCATATGGCTTGGCTTTATATAATTGGCGTAATATAATTCAAAACTCACGCGATCATCTTTTGCAATCCTTACGTTACGGACGGTTACTCGTTTTAATTTAAATATTGTTACGAGAACATGCTTACTGCGGCGATGTAACTATTGTATTGTTATTATGCTTATTTTTAAATGAAGATATTATATTTTTCTTTTAACTTGGATATCTGTATTCATTAGCGTATCTAGAGATATTTTTGGTGTTGGGAATCGATCGGCCCTTTAAACAGATATTATGTTTTTTTCGTCATTGTGACGTAAACCAATAACAAGAAACTCTTTTTTTGATTGACTCGACACCATAGAAATGCGTCCACCATGAAATCATATCAAAGAAACTCATTTGATATATAGGAAAAAATCTTATTATCAAAATATAATCTTATCAAAGAATCTAGAGCAATGCAACAAGATAATTGGTAAAATTATATGGTGCTCAAAATCGATTAAAATATAATTCCATATACGAAAATAATAATATAATAATAAAAAAAATTAAACTAAAAAATAAAAAAATAATATATTAATAATATAATTCAATTTACCTACATATGGCAACGTGAAAATTAGTTGTATAATACTTTTTGGAAAATATAAAAATCTGAACGTAGCGGGATACTTATATGTTTTCTAAAAAGTATTTTTTTTCCTAAATGTGGAATAACACTTTAAAAATATAAAAAATAATTGTATAATATTTGTATTTATTCTGTATTTGCTATACAAACGCGAATGTCTTAAAAATTTGGCGGGAAGCGGGGAACGAAATGCCTCTATCTACGATATACTCGTACGATAGAAAAAACATAATTTTGCTTTATGGCTGTTTATAAAGTATGTATTCAAGGCGAGTTGATTTACTTATTTATATTTTTACTGTGGAATTTCTGTTCATTTCAAAATAGATATATAAATAATGAGTAAAGCTCGTGTGGGCTTGAAATGACTGATATGGTGTGTAATCGAGAGATAGTTACGTAGTGGTTGCTAGATTTAATGAAATTGTTAAACTGAAAATGATTACTATGATAACAATAATTAGAAATTTGAAATGTCCAATTACTTATATAGTATCTATTATTTTTTTTTTTATAACTGAAGAATATTATGTATAATTTATAAGATTTAAAATATCTTTAATCAACTGCGGGTATCTTTTTTTTTTATTCTTATATACATACATGTATAAAACCTCTCTTTTGAGTTCTGAGTTAACAAATAACCCAACATTTTTAGCACTCAAATTGTTATTTTAAAAAAATAAGTTATTTTATATGAGGCAAAAATTTTGCTTTTAGATGTTTATTTAGTCATTATATTTATAATGCCTATTTGTAGAAGTGATATGTAACAAAATATACAATATTTCAAATTGTATTGAACAAAAAAAATCCCTTAAAGAGATAGATATAGTTCGTTCAGATTAAAAATAGTTAATTTCAAATATTAAATGAATTCTCTTTGGTCTTGCGATTTAGCTGTAGTCCCTTTAACGTGCGGTAACGTTTATCTCCACAGTCTAAGTCAAAAAAATAGAGTTATACATCATAATCGCCATCGAAATATATACTCACTATAAATTAATTTATGACAGTTCTAGATTCTAGAGCAGTATTTCTCAACCTTTTTTTGTTGCGGCACATATTTGACGATTTCAAAATTTGGCGGCACACAAAGAAAATTTAGCGGCACACTAAGAGAAATTATTTACTACAAAAAATTAAAAAATTAAATTAAATTAGCTTCACGCTGTATCCCGCACACAGCAGGGTAGGCAGAGGGAACCTAGTGTTAAGACACTCCGATCCCCACTTTCTGTCGAATTCTGGAGGCATTGCGTGTTAAGTGGCAGAACTCAACGCCGTGCTTAACCTCGACACCAGAGCGATGAAATGGAAATATAAATTTAAGTAAATATTTCATCTCCTCGAGTGGGGATCGAACCCACAACCAGTCGGTTTTGCAGTCACACCTCGTGCCGCTGCGCCACGACCGGCCTCATCATCATCATTTACTACAACACATTGCATAAATAGTTTATGACAAAAAAATTAAATATACGAGTTTATTTTTTTGTGGATTTAAATATATATTCATGTTAAAAATATTTTTCTTTTTAAATGATATAATTTAATTATATTAACATTATTATATATTTGCAATATTTGGCGGCACACTTTTGAAATTTGGCGGCACACAAAAGTGCCGCGGCACAGTGGTTGAGAATCACTGTTCTAGAGTATTACATACAGTCTAGAGACTGTATATAATATAAAGAGTCTAGACTGTATACTGTGTATAAATAAATGTAAAAACTATGTTACGACGGTAGCAACAATTAAAATAGTTCTCGTTTACTCGATATATCGAAATCTGAAAACTGGTTTTAATACCGATATGAAAACTTTTACACCCGATACGATATGTAAAGTAACCGTTACATCTAAAAAACGTTACAGGTCAACAAAGAATAAAGATAATATTTAGAATCAAGTTATTATTGAAAACTTAAATGCAATACAAAATTTATATTACTATAAAAAATATTTATTCTCTATCTCTTGATATTATAATTTATATAAAACATACTTGTAATAACAAGACGCATCTAAGCCTACACGTAGAGCGTCTCTCAAAAAGTGATTTTTACCAGAGGGTAAATGAAAATAATTGCTCAAATTTTTAAAAGTAAAAATATTTACGCTTTCATGTTGGACATCATGATAGCGCGATTCAGCTTCAATCAGCACCATCTATGTTTCATTTTGATAGACTCCAAAATTCCAGACTTTGCAAGTTTGAACTTTATGAAATCGAATTAAAAATTATTGAAAAATAATAACAGATAAGGAATATTATAGGTTTTTTTTTAATTTATTTATGCTTAGCACCATCTACATTGTTTTCAGGCCTAGTTGTAAGTTGTATCTTGTCCGCAATTCCGCATTTGCTATTGCCGTTGTGGGTTCGAGAAAATGAAATATTTATATACAAAGCGTCTAAACACTAGGTTCTGCCTAAACTGCTGTGACCAGGATACAGCTAAAGCTGATTTAATATAATTTGATGTAATATGGTTTACAATACAATTCGAGTCCTAGATTTATTCTAATGAAGAACTTTAACTTAAAGTTTCAACCAAAATTTTACGCTTCGCATAGAAATGTTGTATTTTGGCATGAAGGTTCCTTGATATGTATAAAATAACACGAACGGAGAGTGTTTTTAAAAGTATTAAATAAGAAGTTTAAAAAATCATAAATAAAATTGTTAAAACGAGAAAGAAGAAAATTTCATTTTTCTATAAGTCACATATAAAAAAAGCTAAAATTCATATTTAATTGCTATCTAGATTTAATTAAGACACTTGATACTTCGACCTCTTTATTACTTTACCGCAAGGGGATATTAAGTAATATATTCGTAATATTATTAGGTAATTTGAATACACATAATATGAATGATAATGTGAATCAATACGTAACTATATATCCTTATTATGATATTCACAAAAAAATATACCAAAAAATATATAACAATTGTAAAATATATTCATTACAGTTTATGTTTTTATTAAAGCAAATTTATATCGCGTTGCGTTCGAAGTAGAAAAAAGACGATATAGGTGTCACTTACTCGTGTAAGTTATTTTCGTGTTTTTTTTTGTTGGAAAAATATACGTAGGTGCAATGGCTTGTGTAGTTTTATTACGCATTCAACCTTCATGCCCTTGATTTTAGCGACGACAGTGTTTGTATAATCGATACTGCACATACTTTGCCTACTAAGAAATCTTTTGTTGTTGTTGAATGATTGTTGATTTATGTTTTGTTCCGTTTCGAGAATCTTACGTCAGAGGATCTGATATTTTACAATAATTTTAACGCCGCCACGTTTTTAGTGGCGAAATTCAACGGTTTTACAAGACCAGGACAATTAAACAAAAAATAACAAATATATGCATATCCTATACTATGTGAAAGGTGAAACAACCCTCGACTGTGTCACCAACCCACAATCCATGGCACAGTTTCTCTCATGTCCCAAATGTCCGTTTGTACGGTGATTAGACTAAAGCAACGGCGGAATAAAGCGATCAACGTGGCTAAACATTAACATTTTAAAATGTCAACTTTCCAAGCGTTGACACGTAAAGGAACCTACCCATAAGTGGGAATCGAACCCAAATCCGACATTTATAATAAGGAACATATAAATTGCACTACAAAAATTATATACTATAAAAGGCGCTATAATTAAATTTATTAAATAAACTATTTTCCTCTGTTTTTATTGCGTGTAACGTGATTTGTAAATTTGATAAGTGACGTTTTGAATAAGCAGTTTATAGTAGTTCGTGGTCACGGATAGGAATCACGAAAACCAAAAAAAAATAAGAGGCAGTTAGCAATTCCTTAATAGGGTTTGATTTTTGTTTCTCTCTTAATTCTATGATTAATATGATAAATGTGAAGAGGTTTTTTGGTTGAACGCGCTAATTTCAGGAACTATTGGCTCGAATAAAAAAAAATATAGTAAATTTATTTATTGAGGAAGCCTATGGGTTCTATTATTATTTATTACCTCACGTTATTCAATGAATTTCGATTAAACTAACGTAGTTGTTTCCATTTCCACAAGTAAAAGTTAGTATTTATTAAAGTACTTTATGTCACATACTTTTATTTTTAGAATAACCTATTGGGAGTGTCTTAACACTAGGTTCCCTCCCCCTACTTTGCTGTGTGCGGATACAGTGTGAAGCTGATTTATATTCAATTGTTTTCTTAACAATAAAGTTTTTGATTTAGGTCAAATTTTTTACACTTTTATTTTATAAAAATTGATTTATTTTTCCTGTCAAGTCCACAGCTTTAGACTTAGTTATTTTCATTTGCGCCAAGGCTGGCGCGAAGTATTCGTTAGGTTGAGCTTGTTAAAGATCGTTTACCTACTCGTGGTTTTTGATGTGGTTTTGTGCATTTTGATATTTAAATGAGACTAATCGTGGCGCAGGGGCACAAAGTGTGACTGTAAATGCGACTGGTTGTGGGTTCGATCCCCACTCGAGGAGATGCAATATTTACTTAAATTTATATTTCCATTTCTTTCCTCTGGTGTCGAGGTTAAGCGCGGCGTTGAGTTCTGCCACTCAACACGCAATGCCTCTAGAATTCGGCAGAAAGTGGGGAACAGAGTGTCTTAACCTTAGGTTCTCCCTGCCTGCTGTGTGCGGGATACAGCGTGAAGCTGATAAAAAAATATATAATAAAAGTAAAAGGAAATTACAAATAACATCAGAAATAAAAGTGTAAATATTTCTTCTATATTATACTACTTGTGACCTAAATGGCTTTATTAGGTTAATCGTCAAGGTTGGGTATTACGAACCTAAGATATAACATAAGTCGTCGGGCTTGGGCTTAGACACTCACCTTCTATTGACTTTTCTTTCTTATCCTTACTTTATTAAGTATTATACTTAATATTGTGAAATATCGGAAGCGGGTAACGTTTTTAAAGAAACACGTTAAAGTCACACACCGTCTAAATGATTCTAAACTATTTTGAAAGAGATACTATGTAATTGCAATAAGTGATATGTATCACCTACTAACAATACTTCACACTAGTTTCCTTCCAACAGGGGCCGTCACTTACAAGCGAGTGCCCCCGATTGACACAATTCCACTGCTTTTATAGTTATTTTCCACCTAAATCTACCCTCTTTTACACGAGTACGCTAACACGGCCATCCTGCATGGTGCCCGCCCCG